>UXGD01002055.1:0-28846 GCA_900474315.1 Torymus auratus
TTTAATTTAATAAAAGGAATCAATAAATTATTTTGAGGAAGCTACGTGCCAATGAATTGGCAGCGGTTTTTTATTTCTATTTGGCCAGTTTTCACTATTTGTTAAAATTAACTAATTTTAATATTCTATAGTATATTTTATTAAAAATGAATTATTTTAAAAAGTCTTAAAACTACATAACAGAGGGAGGCGAGGTTCACGTAAATGGAGAAGGTAAGCTGAAGTGAAATAGTAAGATAGTTGACTATTGAAAAAAGGCTTAAGCCCAAATAGTCGGGGAATATGAGGTCCACGTAGAAGAGGAATTAGTTGCGCAGAAGTGTGACTGTAGTCGAGTCGGTTATTTAAAAGATTCTTTAGCAAAAATGTCTCAAGCAATGCCAATCAGTTAAGCAAAAAGATGAAGCATCGCAAAAGAAGGGAAAGTTATATCGGAGCGATACTAATTTAATAGAAGAGTTGAATAAAAGATATCCAGTTGTGATCCAGCTCTTAGCTAATCTAATTTCACAAAATATAGACAGTTTTATACAGAAGAATAATGTTGTGACTGATGTTGATCTGAATATAGAAAAAAACGAAGTTTATGAACTTGATCGTTCATACATGTTCACAACTGCTGTTGATGCATCCTGCCATCCAGAAGTTGCGTATATCAAGAGTACCTGAAGTTTTAATGACAAAATTTCTAAAGTAATATTAGTCAAAATCATATTGTTAATTTTCAATTTATCTGAATATTGTTTTAAAATTCTATATTCATAAAATGTTAAAATTTTTTAATAATTAATTTTTGTTATAGTAATTAATGTTTAATTTGATTTTTTATGACATATTTTATACTATATATATTATAATAATTCTGAACCTTTTGTAATAAACTTTCTGTACGAAAAAACGTGCGTTTACATGAAGACATTAAAGTTACAGTTAATAGTCCAACCGCAACACAGTTCACCCGTAACATGAAATTACAACTAATAGCTAGACCATTATAAAATCAAATAATAACCACTTGTAAATAGCATTTTTTCCAAGCTCTACCCCACGCACAACAGCAACATCCGAGTCATCGCGTAACATAGAAACCCGTATATACAATTTCCCCGCGTTTATAACCTCTCCGCTGCTCTATACACAGCATCATTCGCTCTTATACAAGCCATCGCCGCAATGTAGATTTCGAAAAACAAGATGTTTCTCACAAATCGACAAGCCAGCCCCCGCTCGCTCTCTCTACTCTCCATCGAAACAAAGACGGCCCGCAATTGCCCGCGCGCGTCTTTCTCTATATCCCTCAGCTCGCAGGCTACGCGGAGAAAGACTATCAGGCGGGATTCCAGACTGGCGCGCGGGGGCTTCCGCAGTTCTGCGGCTCGCGAAGCGTGACACGGCGCGGGCGCTGCTATACTCTGGGTAAAATCGAAGGGGAATCGAACGAACGTGTGTGTGTGTATATATACCTATACATCGTGCCGGGCACGTAACGACGCGTGAACCCGGAAAACGTCCGAGAACCCGCGCTCGCGCGGTAACGGAACGCGCGCTCCTCTGGATGATGATTCCGGAGCGCGAGCGCGGGGGCCTCGATCATTAATTCTCCCCGCGCGGAGAGGCTGTTTCCGGAGCGGTACGCGTGCACACGTGTGTGTGTATACGTCTCTCTAAATTTTCCGCGATTACCGCTTACTTAGGAGAGACGCCGGTGCGGGGATTCATTTTCCACGGTGGGTATATATGTATGACGGGGCAAGAAATTTATGGTAGCGGACGTAATGAAAACGCGCGCGCGTATACGCGCGTAATTCGAGGATGCGCGCGGGCAGATGGATTTACTTATGCTAATTTTGATTTGTGGGTTGGAGCGAGCGCCGGAAAGGTTGAGGGATCCGTGCGGCTGGTGTTGCTGCGGGTTGGCAGATATAGGATAGTAAGGTGCTATTAGGAAATGTTTTGCGTAATGATGAGTTTGAGAAATTGAGATAGTTTGGCACGATTACGATGTTTGGCGTGAACCTCTGATCAACTTGTCTGTATCTTCTACTTTTATTACTTAATTTAGCTCATATGATAGGTCTCGAATCGTCTGTAACTGTGCTTCTATATATGTGTGTTGCTCGAAACGATACGTGTAATTCCATTTAAATACATCTTCAGTTCATAAATGCTGCGTAATCAAACCATTTATATAAATTTTTTGTTTTTCCGCGCGCGTGTACTTCAATATCCTTTTTCAGCGCGGTAAGTACTGTTATCCATCGTAAAATTATCATTTACTTCGTGACCTACACACATTATGTATCGCTGTTTAAATCAATTTTATTGCAAACCGTTAAAAACCCGAGAAAAAATAAAACAAATTATTCTACCCGCGGTTGTAATGCCACGCACGCTTGGCAGTGCCTATATACACGTATAAAAAACAATTACGGCGTCAAATGAAATGCGTATATAACCTTTATCCCACCTTAGAAAAATATCATTTCAATCCAGTGTATACCCACTTCCTGCCTCGACTTCATACACATACACACACAGGTGTATTTTTGCGTGTCGAGCATATAATTAATATTTCCTCTGTATCGCCACCGAATCGACACGTGGGAACGGCCACCGCTCTCGGCGTAATATACAAAACGAAAATCCGAAGCCTCACCTTCAGGTGCGCACGCATTTCGAGGCATCTCGACTCGCAAAAAGCCTTATACACGGGAGAGAGAGATAGCCAGTGGAGCGTAGAATTACGCTCTATACTCCAGCTGTCAAAAGTGCGCGCGCTGACGCTGCTCTCTTTCTCGCGGCGCGCGGGAACGATGATCGCGCCGTACGTGTACTGTCGATACCGACCTCGCCGGTAATTAATTGTCGTTATCCGGCGGCAGGCCACAACCTTTTTCTTCCTCCCCTCTCTCTCTCTCCCGCAATCAAGGATCATCCCGCGCGCATACGTCTAAATACACACACAAAGAGCGGACGATGATCATCCGGCCGAAAGTCCGAGGTGCCTCTTATTAAAGATTAATGGAAAGCGGCCGCGTGTATATCGAAGAGGAATCCGCGCGCTGAGGCCTTTTTAAGCATTCACCGCCGTGGCAGTGGCCAGCTACTACTACTAGCCTTCGATCACGCGCGCACGCGCGGCTTCAACTTCCTGTTTCTGTACCTACTCCGCGAGCTCTCTCTGTGTACACGGATGATAGGAGAAAAGAGCATGAGCCGCTCGTCTCTCTCTCCCTTTTTTTTTCTTCATTTTCGCGGGGCCTCCGCGCGGCTGGCATTGCCGGCCGAGGATTGATTTATGGTGGCCGAGGAATAGAGAGAGAGAGACAGCGGTAGCGAGCGCCCGCGGTTATTGCGAGCGAGCGAGCGGTCTATGTCGATAGATCACTCGGCACTTTATTTTGTAATAAGGTCTAGCAGGAGGACGGGAAGGGAGAGGAGAGATATAGGCATATGCCTTGCAAACTCTATTTTCCGCCGATTCGCGGATATAATTGATACGTATAGGCGTGAGCCTTATCGGAGAGAGCGTGGGAGGGGTTTTCGCGGATGACGGGCGATGCGTGTCGCGGCGGGGAACTATGTTGACATTTGGAAAAATGCGGTGATAAGGTGTATGTGAATTATAAGTTGGGTGAGGGTGAGGTCGAATTTCGTAAACATTGTTAAGCTTTTTAAATGGTTTCGCGACTAGGGCAATAACAAGTGCGATGCATTGAAAATAGAGTGTATTTTATAACTTCGTGGTCGAGCAGCAGCAATTGTTGATAAAGCTGAAACGAAATCGTAATTACAAATAGAATTTTATTGATATTGTATGGGAAATCAATGTTATTTCACTCTTTTCATGAAACAGAAGTGATATTTCTCTTTTATCTACGAAATTAACGATGATTACTCATTGTGTTTCGAACACCTATACTAGTTACGCGAGGTTAAAGTACCAGTAGCTATATCAAGCCTCGATCAAGAGCAACAATGGTCACTATATATGTTGAAAAGAAAATTATAGGTTATTTCACCAACGTACTTATAAAATAATAGTTTCGTTTAATTATATTTTTACCTTAACGACTCATTACATTTAAGGATCAATTACAAATACACGCCTGCAATTCCCAGGCTCTCTGAATTTATATAACAATCATTATACACACATCTGTATTAATTTAATTCAATAAAAATAACGCACGCGCATTACTACACTCTTAGTGTAAACTTTACGTCTCTCCACGGTCACTATCCAACCGCGTGTGTGCATATATATAAATACGCAAATTACACACGTCCCTTTATAATTCCGCAACTTTAATTTAATTAACCGAAGAAAGAGCCGCGTGCACTTCGGCTCTTTCTCTCTCTCTCTCTCTCGGCGAGGTAAAATTTTAATCGGCGAAAAAAGTGACGGGCCGCGTTAGCATACCTCCCTACTAAGTATACACGCGCGCGCACACACAAAGCCGCTCATAACTCAAACAAAGAAAAACTTGTTAAACTTAACGGCCGACAATCGTCGGGGGAGACTTATTCGTTTACAGCCTGCGCTTGCGCGCTTGTGTGCGCTTGCCCATACTACACACACACACACATACACGCACAATAACATTAAAAAACTACGAAAAAAAAGCCCGCGCGTATATGCGCACACCGAGCGCGAGTGATAAAAGATCCGCGCTGCGTTTACGCCGGCATAACTCACTTGACCGCGCGCGCAGGTAAAGCGTCGTCGTCGTCGTCGTCGCGGACGCCGTGTGTATATGTCCGAGTGTGGATACCGCGCGTGGGGACGTTAAACGGCCGCCTCTCTTGCGCTTTTTACCCGTCGTCGCGCATAACGTTAAAATCGCTTACTTTATTATAATGTTATTTTCGACGAAGAAAGAGAGAGAGAGGTGAAGAGTATGAAGAGGAGAAAAGAAAAAAGAGCGGTTTATTGCGACGCGAGCGTCATAAAGGCCTCGTATCTTTATTCCGCGCGCCCGCGTAGGTCCACGCGTATATGTATATACGCTGCGGAGGCGGAAGAGGGACGATGAGTAGAGAAACGAGAGAGACAGAGAGAGAAAAGGAGACTTATGGTGCCGCGTGAGCGGGCGAGGAACGTGTGTGTATTTCGCGGAGACTAATAATCGTTAGTTGGAGAGACAGATGCGGGAGCAGATATCGGCGGCCGCGGGGCAATTATTGCGGCGCTCGATCAAACGAGTCTCGCTCTTATATACCTACCTGTGCAGCTGAGATTTTTGCGTATATATACATCGCTGCTCCCTGATTTCGAGGATTTCGTCCTTGTCCCCTCTCCTATAGCTAGTCGAGGACCAGTTAGTTCAAGCTTTGTTTCTTTTTTTTCAAGTGGGAGAGGATACGCATACTTTGCATCCAGTTATAAATCTTCATTAAGTTTCGCGCTAATATCGGTAGTTGTCTACACCGCGCATTTTTAATGCGGATAATTAGACAGGTTTTATAATATGCCTGTGAATGTGTGTATGTGATGGGGAGTTCGTTAAAGTTTTCAACGACTATAAGCGTGATTTTCCCTTTTTAGTCGCGCAGAAATACGCGCTATATTTCTGATACTGCTAAATTATTCGGAATTCGTTTTCAAAAATCCGGCGATCAATTCTTGTTTGCGCGCAGAGATTACAATCTCTCGCCGTGTTTTTATTTACACGCGCGCGCGTATACGACCCTGTGGCATCATGTTAGAAATCTCGCAACTAATTATATAATCGTCTGTATATCGAGGTATATATACGTTCCGGGCCTGTTATATTCTGTAAATTTATAATTTACGCGACAGCCGCGAGGAATTATTCATTTCCTCAACGTATATTTTTATAAATTTAATTATACTTATGAGGAATCTGTGACAAAGTCGTATATGCACAGAAATTAAGCAATTATATATACTGAAAATAATCCGAATTTATTCAGCGTGACCTTCCGATTAAGGAGATAGCCGATTACTCAATCTCCTTTTTCACGCGCGTGTGTGTAAGCGTATTATAACAAAAAATCAATCATACATAAATTCGTGTCAATTGAAAGAAAAACTACCCACTTCGGTCCCCGATTTACTTCGAGAATTCACACATAACATTATATGATTCATGAATCCCAGATAGTCTGCAATTATTCATCAACTTTTTTCGCGCGCGGAGCTATATACCACCATCTTAATTGTACGCAAAAAGCGCCTCTCCCAGGCGACTTTTAACTTCATTAAAAGGTCCCGACCGCGTGAGAAAATTATAAAAAACGTATTTCCAAAAGCCTTATATAACAATTAAAATTCAATCGAAATAATTAATTTGACGTCGCACGCACGCCGCAAAGTCCAAAAACCCAAAGACATTGCGGCTCCTCCTTTTTCCCTCTCCCGTCTCGCTTATCCCCTAAAAAAAGAGCAAAACCACACCAAGACTCCTCAAGTGTCTATATATACACGTATAGGTATATGTGTGAGAGAGGTGACCCACGTCAGCGTCGCGCGCGCGCGACAGAGGACCGTCGTCAAGCCTGAAAGACACTGCGCTCTCTCTCTCGTGAAATAATCAGTTCACAGAAGACTCCGGGGAGAGAGAGAGAGAGAGACCTACACGTATCCCCTCACTCACTCACTCACACACACGTATGTATATGTATATACGTCCGGTTGCACGCGCTGTGAATCGCGCGCGCGGAGATATTAATCGGCATCGACATTCAGAAGTCGTTAAATTAGCGACGAGGCCGGGGGAGGCTTCCTCGGAAGGGTTTTGTCTCTCGGGATGCCTTACGAGGGAGCAATTAAGCGCGCGACCGAGCGCTGCACTGCTCCTGCTGCGGTGAACCGCATGTCCGACACGGCCAGCGCCAAGCCCCGTTCAGCCTCTCTCTGTCTTTCTCTCTCTTCGTCATTACTTGCGGATATGCTGCTGGCCGCGTGTGCGAAGGTTGCATTCGGGCTTTTCCCGATCAGCCGTGACGAGCTAGCTCGTAGTGCAGAATCTTTGTGCGGAGGAGAGGAGAAATTTCCGGCGTATAGCTGCTGGAGGCTGTCGGTGTATATGGCTTTTTATCGTCCGGATGCTGCCAGTGGTGAACAAAGCCAACGCGCCACGATGCGGCTACTGTGATGCTTGGACCACTTTTCAGAGATGGTTTCATATCCTTCCGAACTGGATTTATTTAGGGTACGGTTCTTTTTTTTCTGAGGAATTAATTCTGTGAAGTTTTGTTGTAAAGTATAGTTTGTTTATTTTAGCTGTAATGTGAGAGTTAAAAAAAGGTTAGTAAATGTATTTGCAAAAACTCGCAGGAGGGACGCTACCATGTATAGATCCTCTCACAATATTCTCGCAAGAAGAAAATTTAAACATTTTTTTTAAACGTTTTTCACCTACTCTACTTAAACCTAATGACCTTCGTGCGCGTACAGATACCGCGGTAGGCAGCTAGAGACCTTTAGCCCCTTACCGCAGCTTTTTTACGCATCGCGTATATAGTTACGGAAGCAGCGTGTACATTATTACATATAATGAACGCAAGCTGTAATTACTTACTTGGCGTATATCAAGGTAAAACATCCATTATGCAAAAATAATGGGCAAATGTTTGCACTAGAACATCTTCGGCCGTGTATATAACGCTCCTTTTGTGTAAAACAAAAACGAGATTGAAAAATTGTAATACTGCGCGCGCACCTTTAAAAATATTCTTCTCGGAACATACAAGTTCTTTCACATCGCAACATACACCGCAGATTTATATTTTGAATTTTTAATAAGCTATAATCGTTTATAATAAAAAAGAGCATTCAATCATGCCGCTTTACGGTCCGATTATTCGCGCTTGTAGTTGGTTAAAAATTTTTCTGAGTTAAAAAAATTTTATGACAGCCCTTTAATTCTACGACCCCTTTATATTACACCAACAGCAGCAGCCCGCGCGCGCTCGCTCCCGTAATATCCGCGCCGTAATAAAGTGTTAACGCGGTTCTCTTAAAACATGCAAATTCGTCAAAATTTATAAAGGCAGTGACCGCGCCGCACTACATAAAACGCGAATATCAAACACACCCGAGGGAAGAGTCATCTGAAAAAGGCAGAGCAGGCGTTCCAAATTGATTCCTTCCTGTGGTCTCTCTTTCTCTCCACGTCTCGGGTTGTACCGCGTATATACTTCATTAGGCCCGGACATTTTAAAGGCGACACGGGCGGCTAAAACGGGCGATCGGGCTAATTATCGACAACAGCAGCGGTCGTGCGGCCAGCGAAAAAAAGAGACGCGCGCGCTCTCTCCGAGTAATAGCGGCCGTTACGCGTAACACATGCTATTGATTACAGAGGCGGACTGTATTAAGTGGCAGTAAAGTTATAAAGTAACATTAAAGTAATGGCCGTGCGGCAGTGCCGCGCCGATCGTTTTTATAACGGACTACGCGCGCTGCTCGTTGTTTATCGATTATTTATAGCATTTTGGCCAAGAGTGTGTGTGTGTTTGTCCTGTACTCTATACTAGCTATATTCATTCATAAAGGTAACAATTTTTGCCCGAGTCGTATAACGCCGGCGTTTAATATGTACGAGAGAGAGAGAGGCTGAGCTTTATGCCGTTAATAAAGTATTCGGCCGTATATAACGAGCGTCGTTACTAGCTGCCTCCGTTTACTTTTTGCCGATAAATGCATTAATCATCGTGCCGCAGAGCCGTTTGTTTTTGCATTGGCATAAAGCGCGCCCGAGAATATGGTCAGTTAAATGAATATTAAATTTTGGGCAAGTCGCTTGATTCCTTTTTTTTAAGGAGCGTGATCACTCGGTGTTCCCGAATTCATGTATATTCGTTCAACAAAATGTATATCATTTTGTAAGATGGATCGTAAAAGAAAATATAAAATGATACTAATAATTTGTTTCTCAGCATTAGCTTCTTTCTCAATCTAAATACTTGTTACATAATGTTTAATCACAATATTCTTCAAATAATTATAGTATTTTCCTCTAAAAAATAATAAAATTAAAGAGAAGATAATTTTGTTTACAAAATATGCAGTTATAAAAATTTTAAAGGCTAATCAAATTTATATAGCCCCCCGATGATACTTTCTATACCGAGTAAATAGCTCGCGCGCGCGCGCATTTTTTAATAATTATTCTCAAAGATAAATGACCGTATCCATTATTTTCATACAACAAGAAATAAGTTTAGAGACTCTAAAAACTCGCAGGCGCACAAAAAAGCATATAGCCGTCGTCCTCTTGAAAAATCAAATTTTATAAATAGCTCTACGGCCTTTACAACGGGCTTTCAGTACCCTAATTACCGTAAAATAACAATTACGAGCGTAACAAAAGAGAAGCAACGAAATATTTATAAACCACATACTAGCTAGGAGTCAAAATTTTTACCTAAAGACGCGTAATCGGCGCATTAGCCACACACGCACACGACGATATGATTCAACGCATCACAGCACAGAGTCCATTGAGCGCAAACACAGAGTGAGAATGCGTCATTCATTGGATTAACCGCTTCTTTCTTTTCAATAAGTTTCTTAGACCCCCTCTCTCACTTACGTCCTGGCACCTAGAGCTTCCACTCTCGCCATTGAATTTTTTCTCCTTTGTCGTCTATACACCTATATCTATCTGTATCTCTCCAGCACCTTGACTCGCGCGCGGCTATAGTCCCGCGTGAACTATCTTTTAATTATGACGCCACGTAAGTGGTGTGCCTCTTTTTGTTATCTCCTCGGCGAGCGCGTCGGCATCATATATATATACAGGAAAAAAAGTAGCCGCACAACGAGCCGCAGAGGTCGTCACACTTTGCTCTCGCTTGCGCGCGCGCCGCAGCCACTGTTTCTTCTCCCTCCCATGATGCGAAAAGTGAGTTCTTTGCCGGACCCCCGCGCGCGATCGCCGTGATTTTATTGCTATCCCGGAATCGACGAGTTCATTGTGTGTCGGATATATCTGGGGCCGTCCAACACATACAGACACAATGCGCAGAATCGTTATATATACGAGTGTGTAGGATATACAGTCGCGCTGGCGGCGGCGACGGTCAAGCGGCTCTGTGTGCGCGCGCAAAAAGAAGTTGGCGAGAGGCGATTCGCACGAAACGCGACTCCTTATACGATTTACCTCGCGCGCACCTTTTTTCGTCCTCTTTTCGAGCTGCCGGTTTTTGCTGAAGCGAGAGGCAGCAGCGACGCGCTCGATTTCATCAGTTAATCTAATTTGTTGTTCTTTTGGCGATTGGTGTCGGACAATGCCGCGCGGCGACAGCGTGACATGCTCGTTTTGAAGCTTTCCGAAGAAATTTACAATAACGAGGTTCCCTATATAGTGAGCTGGTTATTTATTCTATAGTTAATGAATAAGAATGCGTTAATAACGAAGCATTATCATTTTTATAGTATAGGTTTTAAAATTTTAAAGGCTGATAGAACTGTCGTCGCAGAGTTATGCTATACAGTAAATAATAGTAATTTAGAGTTTAGTCTCCCGAAAAGAAGTAAAGTTTCCTATACGCAAAATTTATACCTGAATCCACAATAATCATCAGCTCGAAATAAATTTCTAAACTCATCTCGGGTTTCCACGCTCCGAGTCTATCCACACCTCTTAGCTATATACACCTTATAAAATAAATTTCATCCGATCCAAGTAAGACATTAACGGTTTCACCACTAAATTAATAAAACCGCAATATCGCATTAAGAATTCACACCTCCAGCGCATTAATCCTCGCGATTCCGATACCCCGGCGAGCGCGTAATCTCCGCTACTATTCGCGCACATCATCGTCGACGACGCGCCTCCGCGCATAAATAGCACCGTGAGAGCAATTCTTTTCGCTCCTCTCTCCCTCTCTCATAGCCATTCTCAGAATTCGCGTTTAAACAGTTTCGACCATCGCTCGTGATAAAGCGAGAGAGCGGCTGCATGGCCTTGATGGGTATACACGTACACGTACCGACTGTATAGTGCCGAATGGGACACCTAATTAGGATACACATCGACGTCGTCGCCAGCGCGTTATCCCATGCGAGAGCGTGTGATAGCCGGAGGCCGCTGCGCTATCGGGAAAGTTACGAGCTGACAAGTGACAACTGCGTCGTCGCGCGTGTGTGTGTGAGTTCCTCCGCGTGTCATTCTAACTGTGCTTTGGGATGGCTTTGAAGAGAGAGAATCTCGACTGCGTATAGTGCCGTTTATGTGCACGGAAGCGAGAGGATACTTTTTTTTTCTTTGGGTGGCTATAGCGTTGAGAGGGAACGCCTATTTTCGTGGCTTTCTTTTTTCCGTAAGAGTTGTCGGCGACTCGTTATACGTTTGAATGGACAAATGAGCTGTAATAAAAGGCGGCGTCTGTAATTTCAATCATTCTTAGCTGAACTGGAGGACATTAGTGTCATATCTATCTGTTAACTTTCCTCTCCATAATTTTCCGACTCTTTTTAGGTTGATGGAAGGTTGATATGCAATTATTGATTAGGCACGAACATCGTGTGAATAATACGCTTCGTAGTCATGAACAAGAGGAAATTAAAAGGAAACATGTTATAACGTGCTATTGTTTCACATCTACTGGATCATAAAAAATCAAGTTTCCCGGTTTGACAACAATCTGTCTCTTTTACGCAATTACAATTGAGTCTGGTACGAATCTTTTGGTAGTTTCAGTTGGAGTTAGGAGTCACAGAGTTTTACAGAATTCACGGGTTCTACCAATCTTTAGTAATAGTTATAATTCATACATTATGGTTTCAAAAATGAAAATCTTCCTTGTGATGTATTTATATTTACTTCAAAAATGTAAATGCGAAGTATGTTTTCAAACTCATAAATATCTATTTTTTTTTTACTTTTTGAGTGTAAATTGATGGCAAAAGGTTTCAGGATTACTTAAAAGTTCAAATTGAAGATATAGATGTCGAATTTGTAAACTATACTTATTTTGATGAAAATACGTTTGATATTTCATTGAATTATCAGTCAGATGACAAGATGATGAACGTGCAAATTGATATTATTGAAGATTTACCACAAGATATCTTTGTAAGTATAACTTAAACCTTTTTCTCTTTTCTGTAATTTTATATTTTATTTACTGAACAGGTAAAAATGAATCTTTGGGGTCATGCCTTTGGCAAATATAATATCCCTACAGGAATATCAATGGACATGAATATTTGTAACAGCCAATCGAGCGATCATTATTTGAACTCTCTAATGACTGCACTAGGTTTTAATAATAATTGTCCTCCTAAAAAGGTAATTCAAAGTTTTTAAGTCCACCGCTCTGTGTTATATTTTAATTACGTATAGACATATTCAATTCACCAGGGGAGTTATGAAAAGAAAAATTTCAAGGCAGAACTTGGTGGATTTCCTCTCCGTCTACTACCAGGTTTTCGTTTGCTTCTTGAGACTGAAACTTATTCAGGCAGCATTATTTTATTAAAATCTAAAACTTATTTACTGGTTGCATGATTTATTACTGGTTGTACGATTTCTTAATAAAAAAAGATTATAGCGATTGAATTCTATACAAAATTTGTTAACAGTGAATTACAACATTCCTTTTTTCCAGTATTACAAATAATGCAAATAACTAAAAAATAAATTATTTGTTTTTCTCCGTTTAATCCTCTATCTCTTGCATACTCGTCTGCGGTATCACGTCCAGCTAATCTGAAATGCGCGCGCATAAAGTCGAAAAAAAGAAGATAATAATCCGCGGTAAATAAAGACGTAAACGAAAATCCGCGCGAAGATCGTGCGTAAGCGCGTTAATTTATCAAGATTTCAGGAGGCCGACCCGACTCTTCTTCACCGCTCTGGACACTCACACACTTACATATTACACACACATACATAAACTCACTTACACATCCATCTCGTGGCAGGCATTCAAATGCGCGCTGGTATTCCAGTTGAAAAGAGCTCGACGTAAAAGTATAATGGTTTACAGTTATAGCGGCGGCGGCGGCGTAAAATGAAGTTCTATTAGGCGGTGCCGACACCGCCGCGCCGCGAGTCAAGTTCCCGATAGCCTTTATCCCCCACCCGAGCGCGCCTCTGTCAATTAATTCGCGGCATATAACGGTCATTAGCACATTTGGGAAAAACGAGTTTTTTCGACCAGTGATCGTCTATATCGGGCGTGTACGTGTGTATTTAAGCAAGTCAGGGTATGTGTGAACCTGAACGTATATACACACACGTATGGAGGGAATCGAGCCTTTCTGCGATATTTGTTTTTTTCGCTCGACTTTGGTCTACGTTCCTGCAAAGTCCACAGATGAGGATCCTGTTAGAGATCCTGCGAGTATGAGAAATCGTGACCATGCGGCAGTGGACGACGAACGGGAGAAGGCGACTTGTGTTTAGTCCCGGGGGACGCGTGCTGAGACGGAAGAATGAAGTGGGAAGGTATGCAGGAGGTCGGCATTGCATCTAGTTATCGAGCGTTTCTTTTAAACGGTCATGTGATGGTATTTGAAGATCCACGAAGACGAAGAGTGAATAAACCGTGATATTAATCAATGATTTTTGTTACAATTCGTAATTCCTTGCAAAGTTGCATCAATCAATTAGCCCTGAATGAATTCATTTATCAGTATAACAGCCGGAAGGAACTAGAAGCAACTGGCGATCGTGTTTTTGAGGAAGTACAATAGTACAGCTGAGTGGTAAGAGATATTGCTAATTAACGTTATTGTTCTATCTAGCCCGATAAAAATCCTCTATGCCTAGTTACGCCCACAGACTCTATATTCTGTTATTATTATGCTTCGCTATCACAAATGACTCTAATCTCGTGATATTAAAATCTACTAGTTTTCGTACAGAACGAGCACATTCCTGAACGACAAAAACATACTCGCATTGTTCGTGAGCGAAAGAGCAGACCTTTTTTCCAACAGGATATTAATTACATCTTAATCAGCGCGCCATCAATACGGCGCAATTAAAACGACAAAAAAACATCCGACGAACATCATACACACGCGGCTGCGTATAGGAAGCAAACGTCCGCGCGCGCACATATGTATATATACGATTCTTCCACTCGTGCAGCGTTTCGTTGTTCCTAATTAAAAAAAAAAGAAAAAAAGAGAGCTCGACGCGGCGGCCGATGCAAATGAGCCAACTTAATCAAGGATTGTAATGATTAAGAAACAACGATAACAGGCGGCGGGAACTCAATTTACTTAATTGCTTTAAAGGGAGCGCGAGTAGGGCCGAGTATAGCAGAAGAAGAAGAAGAAGAAGAAACAAACGCCAGCCCTCCGAGACGAAGGGTTCTCTCCGCATTACGCAACTATAACTTTTACCTACAATCTGCCGGGGGGATCAGGCCCTACTCTGCTAACAAACCGAAGAAGGCGCCCCCCAAATAAAACACTGGCGCACCGCTGCTGCCGGAAACGACTTCGTGTTTTCCTCCGAAAGGTATATAACGTCGACGCGCGCGGCGCGGGGCGAAAGGAAAAAACGGCGAGAAATAAAGAAGAGCAATCTGCGCTCGCGGGAGCGCCTCTCTCGCGCTCGTTATAAACGACCTTCCCACGAACCGAACGGTACCGTAACGAGCGATCTTTAAGTACCTGACAAAAATCGGAGACCGAGGCATCGGCTAAAGCCGCCAGGTGGATAATGCGAGGCGCACGCGTTAGCGCGCAACTCGATCATAGACGCTGAACTCTCTCTCGCCGCGCTCATGAAAGGTAAGGTTCTCCTGCTAAGTGCGAGCGCGCGCCTTCGGACGATTACTCCTGTTCCGCTGACCGGAGAGAGAAAGAGCGAAGGATCGTACCGTAGGGAAGCTTATCGTGTTATCAGTGCGGGAGCGTGACTGCGTCCATGGGGAGCCTCTCTCTCTCTGATTGCGTCGATTTTACAGTCTGTTATATTAATTGGAATCTTGGAAGTATGCGCGGCGCGGTAATTATTTTGTCTAGTAAATTATATTTCGGTTCAGCGGAATGATTGGTTATACAGTTTATTGAAGATCGTAGGTATAGTACGGTATATACGTTGGGTTTCGTTGATATATGGTACTACTACTTTTCGGAGCGGTAAAGAGCGCAAAACTTGCCGGTTTCGCGCGCTATTCGAAAAGTGTTAAAGTCAATTTCCGTATACGTTTAGCACTGACTTAACAGCCTGTTCGGTTTTTGAAGTATTATATACACGTCGATGACTAGACGCTGCTTAAATGCAACGAGGTAGGTAGATAGGTATAGGATAGGTGATGTATACAGAGGCAGCATATACACCGGAGAAGAGGAAAGTTCAGACAGTATATACGGCAAGAAAAAGAATTCGTCTGCTTGCGCGCGCGCTCGATCAATGTACGGTTAGCTTCGCTCATTAGCGCACACAAACTACGGCGTTCGTTTACGATTAGTCGGAGAGGCAGCCGTTTCCCACCGATTAGTCGGAAGGTTCGGCGGCGGACCGCTGAGTCGTTTTCGAAAATCCCCCCACGAGAGCGCCGCCGTACCTACCGGCCGATAATAATCAATTTCAAAACACGGGAGAGTGAGAAACAGCTGAATTGCCAGATGCTTCTGTGTGATTTGAAATGAAGGTGCGCGCATGTTTTGAAAATGAGCAACGGCGGCGCATATTTGTGTGCTCGAAAATATTATCGAATTTTCATCTGGGTTGAATCTGTTTTGGGAAATGATCGACGATCGAGTGAGTAAGGTAGATTCCAACCAATTAGTTCAACAATTAATTCCTTAAATTAATAAGCCTTTTGTTTTCATAAGGTTTAAACTGAACCTTCCTACGAAGCAAACATAGCATTTCTACCTTTACAGACGCGGAAATAAGAGAAACAACACTACCGAGTATACATATAATGCCCGACGAGCTAAACACCAATCTTCCGCTTACTTGCACTCTCAAAACGATTTTACTATCGTGCAAGCAGCATCAAAGGGCATCATCCACTTGTATAAACCTCTCTCCTGAAGAAGCAGCAGCAGCAGCAGCCGCTCTCGTTCGTGCTGATTCCGAACCGGCGCATTTAATCCCCCCTATACTACACTACTCCCTCGTGCTCGTGACTGCTGAATAATTGAGAAAAAGCCGCAAATAACCGATGCTCCTTCTTCTATCCCTACACACACAAGCATCAGCTAGACGAACGATGAACAGCGAATATAAGCTTGGCCGGCAGTTAATCTCGGCACCCCTGATACACCCACGAAAAGCATACACAGCGCGCATCTATCAGCCCGATGATCGGGCGATTCTTCAGCGCTGCAGCAACACACCCGGGCGCAGAAGAATTTTCAGCAATCGTTATCGGAGTGGTGCAGTGGCAGTTATCGCGGGCGCGCGAGGTGGCGCGGCGTCGGCCACCGGGGCGATCTAGATAATCCGGTGATTAATTAGATATTATGAGGGTTATTGATGGGAACGGCGGCTGTGGCCGGTCAGGAGAGAGGGGGACGTACGGACGTGCGGGACAAGGGAACGGACAGACGTTAGCGAGCGCGGAGCGAGAGAACGGGGAACGGACGGATGGCTGGTCGAAGAAGCGTCCGACAGACGGACACGCGGCCCCGTAGCTCGCGCGTTACAGAGATCTGATCAGGGACGGTAGGTGGTCCATCGGATTCTCTCTCTCTCTCTCGCTCTTCCTCCCCTCGGAGATAGGGAGGAACGACAAGGAGGCAGACAACTCCGGCATCTCCGGCTCCTGCACTTCTCCCTCTCTCTCTCTCTCTCGCTTCTTCTCTTCCTTTATCTTCACTATATAGGTACTATATATACTCCTGCTCTGCTCTTTGTCCCTCTCTTTCTCTCGCTCGCTCTCTTCCGACGTTCTCGCGTCGTCGTTTTTCTCGCGTCTCGCTCTCTGTCACTTTCCTCTCTCTCTCTCTCTTGCTCACTCGCTCGCTCGTTCTCTCCTCATTTCAGCCCTCGTGTATATATACGTGTGCCCACTCGCGCGCGATCTTTTCGCTCTCTCTTGCTGGGCTGTATATACCTTCTTTCGGTTTCATTACCCACGCCAGTACGGGCGATGAGCTGCTTGCTCGCGAGAGCGTTCGTAAAGCCGAAGGGGGCCGCGCGAGAGAGAGAGCCGCGGGAGACGCAGTTAAAATAGCCGCGGCGTGATATTTCCCCGGCTAAAACGTGTATACGTATATATAATGTACATGCGATACTCGCGTATATAGGTGTGTATATACATATATACCCTCATCCGAAGGCAGCAGGAGCGCGCAGCAAGCAGCAGCGCTCGGAAGGAGATCGCGGGCGAATTTACGAGCCCTTTGACACCTGCATATCGGAGAAGGGGAGAGAGAAGTTTCTTTTCGGGCCGCCCGTGAGAGAGTCCGCGCAAGCGAGCGAGCGAGAGTTACGAGTTACTGCGAGCGCGCAACAAATCCCTCCGAAAGCCTTGCGAAATGACAGTCGCCGCGGCTTGCAATTGCCCCTCTCTATCCCTCTCTTTGCACGCTCTCTCTCTCTCTTACTCGCGAGATATCGTTAATATCGGACGCGCACTTCTCTCGGGCTTATTGCGCGATGGATTGAAATATCGGCACGCGCGGGCTTTTTCGAGAGCGAGGCGCGATTTTACGATTCCGCGCGCTACGTCGTATAGCACAAACGTGTACATCACAGACCCATATATACACACGCACGTATAACAATGAAGGCGACTCGTTACGTATTCAGAGCGCATGAAGTCGGTGCTATATAGCTGCGACGCGCGCGCGCGTGCTATATACATATACGCTGCTTTCTTTGTTTCGCGAAAAAGAAAAAAAATAAGTACCTGCGAGGACGCGCCGAAACGATAAGTACCTTGCGCGCGCGCGTGCGAGCACAAAGAAGTGCGAGGTGTCCAGCTGCGGCGATGAGGCGATTTGCATGCGCTCGCCGTCGCAATTGGCACCTTCCAAGCAGGATAAGTACATAAATTAAAGCGCGAGTGTCTCGCAGTTCGTGAAGAGCGCCGCGTGTGATTTTAGCTTTCCCGGTCGGGAGAAAACGCGCGGGCTGTTAATTCCTTCTATGGTATACGTGGTGGTGATGGTGGCTACTGCGCTTCGTGCATGCCTTGTAAAATTCTGGAATGATCTCTTTTTTTTGCTGCTCCTGTCGCTGGCTCTGTTGAGGGCATGAGAGCGAGGTTTATGAGGAGATCGTTGTTGCGTCGTCGGGTGCTCAAGTGTGTGACGATAAAACGGATGATAAAGAGCGTTAGTCTAGTTGGAAGTGAATTATGGTGTAATATTTGAGAGAATGACTGCGGGTCTGTGCTTAAAGGTATAATACTAAACGTTTATAGTATATACGTGGTTTTGAATAGTGATAGAAGTTTGAGGAAATATTGTTACAAATTTTTAATGAAGAGGAATGTAGGAAAGATTCGAAATACATAGGAATGAGTAGTGTAAATGAAAAATTAAAACGAAAAGTCCCCTGGTAGAAATGTTAACCAGACGCTAGATTATTATTTTTCAGTTACCTTTATGGCCAAAAATGAACATTGCTTTTATTTCATAATTATGTACCAATCCGAAATAAATTATTATGGTACTTACACTTAATAAAATATGTATTTTAATATTAGAACTTTAATATGAATTATATTATTTTGGCTTTATGATTTTTGCTCAAAATGCTTCTATTTATATAAAATATAGTTAATTTTCTACCAGGGTATGATTGTGAAAAATAGATATTGTAGAAAAAGATTTATAAGTTTTTTGTGAATAAGAATCTATTAATCTACGTGTAAGTTTCTTATTACAGCTATCATTTCAGAATTAGCTGATCAATCAAAAATTTTGACAGTTACATACTTTGGCTTATAATCAAATACCTTAATTATAATATTTGATTTTTAAATTAGCAACTATTAAGCCCGCCTAGTAATTCAATAACAGCGAATATAGTATTAATCATCAAATAATAAAATTAGACTTTTAAAAATCATTTTTAAGATCACTCCTTTCCTCGCCTATTATTCTCATATCAAGACTAGCATCTTTCGAAATTATGATTCTCAAGGAAAGCAAAAGTATGTTAATATGCAGAACTAGATCGAAAGTGTTCATATACCGTGTATAACTAACGATCGGTGAAACTGAAAGCAGTTCTACGACACGTTCAAATGACAACGCCGACTTTATATACTTCGTAATCGAAATCGAGCGCGACCGAGATCGATTATCGTCTCGGTCTACTTCATTAATCAACATGTTTATAGGATTCAAAATGGGTCTTGCTGCATAAATCATTGATTATTAAGTAATTTAATACGTTACCATTACAGCATTTGATTTTGAAAAACAATTACATTATACACACTGGGAAACAATTTAGCAAAATTACAAAAGGTTTTGCAAAAATTATCATACTGGCTCGTAAAACTACCACAGACTGTGAAAATAGATAAACAAGAAAATTTTGTATACCTTCTATATTTTAAATATTCCTGTAAAGTATGCTAATTTTACAATCTGTGGTAGCTTTACAAGAGAGTATGGTAATTTTCATCAAACTGAATAATTTACAAAAATTAACGTAATGAATAACAAAACCTACTTCACAGTTAAAAAATAAGTAAAAAAAAAATCGCTCTTTTTATAAACCTCACTATGATTTGCATTTGTTCACTTAATCTCTTATTACGAATCGATGCGCATCGGTTCACGGAATGCGAGCTCCCCGTAAAAAATGGCATCTCTCACGATCGCAGACGGCCGTAGGAAAAAAATCAATATTGTCACAGCGCTTAACGTAATTGCAATCAACAGAGCAGAATAACCGAGAGTAATTACGCGATTCGTGCGCGGAGTGAATCGTCGGTTTCGCAAGCCGGCGCGACTCCCCAGCGTCGTTTTGAATGAAGCGAGCCGAGAGAAACAGAGACGGACAATAACAGATTAAAAAAAGCAAAAGGACAAGAAGAAAAAGAACAAGACTCGACGAGCGTCTATCGCGATCGCGAAGCAAAAATATCGACGGCTGTTGTTGTTCCCTCTTCCTCTCTCTCTCTCTCTCTCACCCGCAAGAAATAGATCGCCGATTGTCCTGCAGCGTTACCTCGACCTGCTTCGAGGTTCGTCTCTCTCCCTCTCCTTCTCCCGAGCGATATCTCTACCAGCATACCGTGCGCAATAATAAATTCACATAGTTTCCTTCCTTCTCGCGGCAGAAGCTATTAAAATCCATCAGTCAACGGTTCGCGTATATAATATATATCTATAAACTCGCGAACGCGCGAAAACACAGCGTAAAAAACGTTCTAATTAAATCAGTCGCACTTGATTAGACTTGCTTCGCGCGGACTTTTTTACGCGAGGGGCGGCGCTACATTCGGGCGTAATGCCTTTTCGGTCGGTGGACGCGAACACCGTAGCGCAGGATTAATGAACTGAGACCCCCTCAGGGGAAACGAGAGCAGTAGACTGCGCCACGTACAGGCCTGTTACGCTTTGTAAAATTTTAATGAAAACGCGGACGATTAATCGGCGATGAACGATTTTTTAAAACAATAGAATATAGCCGCGGTTGCCGCGCGTTATAAGCGCCGTTTTATTGTTGTCTGCTGCATATAAACATGGCGCGCGAACAACGCGCGTTCTGTATAAGAGCCGGAAACATTTGTATTTAATGGGGAATGTGTAACACAGGAAGGTTTCTTATTACGGCTGCTGCGTGGCTGCGTTGTTGTGTTGTGCCGCAATGAAATTCACGAAAAAAGCCGTGTGCAACTTTTCTGTAAAGCGCAATAATTCCGAATGCATAATATTATTCGCGTATTTATTTTCGACATAATATTCCAGCAAAAAGTTTATGCTTCCCGCGGGTAACGTGCTGTGTGCTTCTTGCTTGACTTGACGTATACTCTACCTCGCTTATGCAAATTTATTCTCATTACCGGATAATCATTAACATCAACGTCAATCAGAAATCGACTTGAAATAGATAAAACGCAACTAATTAAGAATGTTAATATTTTCACACGCATCGCAGAGAGAAGTCAGTCTGCAATTCGCGTAGAAAAAGAGCCGTTTTTTCAAAAAACTTTTATCGTCCCATGGAAAATCACATTAGAGATTGCGTCACTCCACGTTATACTACCTCATTAATAAACTTAACGATTTTCACCTAATTGCGTTAAATTTCTCCGGCAAGCGCGGGGACACACACACACTGCATTACGACGAAGTGTCGAAAAAATCGGAAAACCTAATTCACAAGGAAAGCGTGTAACCATTACCCATATTCCATTCTCTATCTCTTTCTCTCCTTTGCCTATGAAAAGACCCATAAAGCGTATCCTAAAATTTCCAATTAGTCGTAAAAGCTGTCGAGTATGAGGGATTTTTATTCGAGTTTTACTGCTTCTTAATAATTTTCTTACGACCCACCGGCGAGAGTAGACCGACCGGCGTTTAAGGGAACTCTCTTTGACAGACATCAAACCATCGTCGCTCGCACAAAGCGGTATCAGTAACAGCAGCAATAGCCTCTTTATATACTTATATTATACACAAGCCCTCGGACGACCACAACGAAAAATTCCAGATTCGTTTTTGCCCAATCGGCTCAATTAAAAACGCGGCCTTTAAACCATCCTCAGCGCAGGGGAAGGAGACTGAATTTATTGGGCTCCCGTTATCCCGATCGACAGGCACCTCTACGACTAATATGATAAATAAAGTGCTCGAAAAATTCTTTCTGCGAGAGAGGCGGCTCGTGCCCCAGCCGAGCTCGCACGCGCTCACACGGCGGTCCCGTTATTTTTCTTCCCTCTCTCTCTGTCTGTGCGCAGCAGCGGAGTTCGCGGCGAGTCTCGCGTTCTCGGTTTGGAGCGCGCGCGCGCGCGTACCGACGAGACAGGTGCGACACGAATTATCATAAATGCCCGTATGAGCGTTCACCTTTAAAGCCTACGGGCCGCCGCTTCCGATGCGAGTGTATTATACGCGCGCGCGTACGACAAAAAGCCTTCATAAAGAGTAATGGCTTAGAATAATATTTACGTGCGTTATTGAGGCGCAGAGACGAAAGTATAATGATGCCGCAAGCATTTTTCATATTGAAATTTATATCGACGTGCACGCGTCAATATTGACAAATAAGGAAGCGGGGTGGTATATAAAGTGTGCAGGCCCAATTAAAATTTATCAATTTGCACAAAAAGATAAGCGGTTATGACGCTGCGGTGGCAGCAGCAGCAGCCCGCTGTAAATATGACTTTGGGGGCAGTTAAGATGCCGGTGCTGTATAGAGTAACGGTATATTGTGGTCGTTTGAGGACAAAGAGTGAAATTTTCTACTCGAGGGCTGTAAAGTAAAATACACAATGATACACGGTTATTAGTATTCTAATGATCTAAATTCAATTGAACGAATTTGTAACGGGAAAAATTACACTTATGAAGCATGAAAAATTATCTGCTTGTATGGGGTTCCACGTGAAATTAAAAATGAGTGCAACTTTCAAAATCTCTTAAATAATAAAAGATTAATACTAACTATCATTATTCACACCTCGAGAGGAACCTAAAAACACATACAAGTTATGACTCTCTTAAATTCAAGCTTACGCGTCCTACTTTTGACCGAAATAATCTTTCGAATTATGACCATTGCTCGAAAATACGTTGAGAATATAATTAGTAAGTCTGGAATTATTAAGAAGGATGAATTACAATAAATAAGGTTTAAAGGGAAGCGCATAACCACAAGTGCATACTACGATCTTAAAGTGGTATCGTTTGTCACTCAAAAAAATCCCTCATTAATAAAATTATATAAAATTAATTTAATAAATTACAGGAAAAAAAGGCGAGCCCACGAAAGCAAATTAAATTGAAAATATCCCAGTAATCACTGACCCCGAAATACCAAGACAACGAAAAGGAAAAAAAAGACAATCCAAACCATACCGAGACCCAGACACACACACACACGTATACACAAAGTGACAAAGCAAGAACCTCGAATAATGTGCATCACGCTCTTAATAAGTATCAACGTCAACGACGCATTCTCTCGTTCTCTCTTTTTCCTTACCAGTCGCGCGACTCCGTAGTAAATTCCACGACGTCTACGCGTCCGCTTGGCGCAGGCGCGCGCAACGCGAGGAGGTGTCAGGGTGGCTCCGCAATGCTCACCCGCACGACGTGTGTGTGTGTGCGAGAGCGCGCGCGGGACACGTGAGAATTATAATTACAAAATTACACACGAGCGTACGACCGCGAGAGGCGAGGCTGCTACAACACACACACACAGTCATTGTTCGCGGTACGGCCTTTCTCGATTCCTAATGATCGCTTCTACGTGATCGCCACAATAGATCGGCCACGTCGTCCTCGCGCGCGTCTCGTGTATACGACTTACATCCCCCTTACGCGAGAGACCGCCTGCCTTATAATTTTCGTTCTAACGATATTAAAGCGCAAGATGTGATGGCTGGTTGTGCGCGCGCGCCAGAGACAATCGACGGGAATGAAGTGGAGAGTGAGGGAGAGGGAGGTCGGGAGGACAAAGAAAACGTAACGCGTGAATTCTATATTATTTTATTCATTACGAAATGTAATGAATCACGCACGCGCTGCGGGGATCAGGATGTAAAGACAAGTGGAAAGGATAATTCCTGTGTGTTTTTTCTTGCTCTTGTTATATGAGCGCGGAGATTAAAGAATCTGAGATAAATGAATAAAGTCGATTCACACGTTCGATTTTGATGACGTTATTTTTTTCTAGATATTATATAATTATAAAAAACAGTGATCAAATATATTTGAATTACACTAATTGGTTATTTAAAAAAGTCCATTTTGTTTATAATTTAAAGTTATAGCGAACTGAATTTATAGTATATTTTAATTAAACTTCAAAAGGCCGATAATCCGTTTAATTCGAATTCGAGGATCCCTTTACAAACAACAAAAACTTGAAAAGAAACTTAAGCCGCTAATTCCACAACATTATTAAAATCCCTCTTCCCCCCCACGATAAACAAAAAGGTTCGCGCTTAAATTCGCCCCATAATTGCAAGTTGACAGCTAAAACCCCCGAAAAATAAAGCCCCGTATCATTATCCGGCGTATAGTGTCATTCCGGGCCGCTGACCACCACAAGAGATATCACTATAATCACGCGAGCAGTCTCGGTTCCAGAGGACCGGAATTAATAATCCCGGCGCTGTGTGAGAAACCAGTGAGAGCGAGAGAGAAAGAAAGAACGCGGGCGCACGCGAAATTAAAAGCGATCCCCGCGCGTCGTAGAATTACGAGGACGACGTCGCCGCGGTAGGTGTTACGGTGTAGTGCTTAAGGAGCGAAGAAGGAAGGGGGGACGACGCGTCGTCTCCTCGAGGAGGAGAAAAAAGAGAAGAGACGGGGACAAAAAGGGGACGGAGAGAGAGAGACGAGGAAAACGGTGGTCCGGCGGATAGGCGAGCAAAAGGTAGTCAACAGAGTGGGAGGGAAGGAATATAACAAAGTGGAGGTGTGGGTCACGCCTGTTGGCGCCCGGTCACAGCTTCTTCCTCGCGCCGGGGATTCGTGATTGTCCACGCCGATCGGCTTCGATTGTGTTTTTCGCCCCGGCCTTGTCTGTCTGTGTCGGCCCGTTTCTTCCTCGCGTCGCCAACTTTTTTTCCTTCCGGCCTCGCCAAATCCCTTATTTTCGCCGTTCGGCTTCAATTTTCTCTGATTGAAGGCTTCTCGGCGTTTTTGCTCTTCCTTTTTTTCGCTGGTGTTCTTAATGAGTAGCGGAAATTTGCTGAATGGAGTTCAAATTAACTGTGAAATCTGCTATCGTTTGGAATATTATCTAGAGCGAGAAAACTTTAATGATTTTTTAATTTATAAAATACTTTTGTTTGGATAATAATTTTTTTAAGTAACAAAAACTAACGTTGAAACTTAATTAAACAATTACAAACTGTAAAGAGGTACTCAGAAAATAAATCAATGTTAAAGAAGTTCAAAGCCATGTTACTCTCTCGACACGTAACTTTTTTCAAGTATACCCACCGCACTTACACAATTCGCTCATCCATCGTCAAGCCGAACACTACTTCTAATTGCCCAAAGTACAGCAATAACTGTTCCGCCAAACGGCTCGATAAATCCTCCATCGCCTTCTCGCCGTCACGTAATCCCACCTCCCCACGGCGTTTTTTTTTCTTCTCTCATCCCATTCCGCCATTCATTTTCTCACCTCGCCTCGCATACCTCTCTCTCTCGCTCTCCAACTTCACACCAATCAAGATTTTCGCTTTTTCCACGCCACCAACAGCGCCGCGCGATAATTTCAAATCTCCCGCGCGCGCGTCGGCTACTTCTCGCGCGTTGTCGCGGGAGCATCCACTTCTTTCTCGCTTTTTCCTAGACTCTCGGCCATTATGTAGCAGCGCGGCGGCGGGTACATTGAACTTGGTGCAACGGCGGCAAGATCCGAAAGAAGACCGCGAGTTATGAGTTCCGCGCGCAAGCCTCGTCCATCCTCTGTGCGCGCGCGCGCACACACGGATACGACGTAGTGGAGTATATACGGTAACGGAGCGAAACTTATACGCGACGTCTTTTCATTTCGCGTCTCTGTCCGCCGGGACCGCGTCGGGGATAACTTTTTCTCTCGGTGCTGCAGAATCAGCGATATATACACGCAAGCGAGCGGCCAGCAAGTTTTTGGACGCGTGCGCACGGACTTCGGTGAATCGGGGATATTGGAAAAGATCGCTGCGGTCTTTTATTTTCGAGGACGAAGCGTCGCGAGTTCAGCTGCGGCGGAAATAAAATTGCTACGTAATTGTATTTATCTTGCAAATTGTTTTTCATGGTTCAAGGGAATGTAAAAAATCATCGGGATTAAGAAGCGTAATTGATATTACGGTGGGTAAAAATGTAACCTGGTGGTGGTGTATGACGTCAAAGTAAACTATCAGCGGTGGATAATTGTTATAAATATCGTCCATTAAAAGCATCGCGTTCAAGATTATGCACATATAATTGGCGTAATTTAGTAACTAAATAACCAAATTTTCATATCGCATCCAATTATCTGGCAAGTAAATGTATTATTATGTCAAAAAAAGCTTTCTCGACGGACAAAAAAAAGTCCTTCTAGATAATAAAATTGTCACTTTATGCGAACTATTATCCGTTTTTCAAAATTTCCTGATCCGTGAAAAAAAAAAAACAAATCGCCTAAAAGAAACTTTAAGCCTCCACCCGGTAAGAATTACACATAAAATATTTGACTTGTAAAATCCGTAAAGGCTCGCGACACGCTCGGGACTTCTGCTAATATTTAATTGCGTTTCGTAACTTAATTAGAATTTTACGAAAAATTTATATCGCTAACGAATCGAATACAAAGTTGCTGAAACCCTCCGCCCCAGCCTCCCTCCTCCCCGGCAATGTCTTTTTTCGGCTCATAATGAATATGTATACACTCTTACGCATCCGACGTCTATGTCATCTCCCGAAATCCCACTCTGTCAGGGCCGAGGACTCGTATGTGTTCGTACGTATGTATGTATGTGTCCGTGTGTGATGATAATGATCAAATTTCGCGAATAAAAAAGGATCCTTCGTTAGCGCGACTTACCGCGAGAGAGCGAGAAAGAAATCCGGCGCGAGAGAACGAGGGAGGGAGAGAGACTCAGCGCGCGCCCACCCGAAACTCGTTTTAATTAAATAGCCGTTCCGAATGAAGGAAACGAATAGGTAGTCACGAATCCGCAAATAAAACGAAAAGACGCGCTCTCCTCGGAAATTATTATTATTTCGACCAATCAAAAGGGAAGCGATACGCGCGAGTTCGCCGCAATCGTCGCTTTCGATCGCGAGAGATACCCAAGGGGAATAGCTGAGGCATATACGTCAGAGAGAGAGACGCGCATACTGAGAAAAAAGGAAGACATTGAAATAAAATGCTTTTGCATACTTTAGCGCTAATTTATTTCGTCGTTAAAGTGATTCAACCCGTGAAAAATGTTCCGGCCAGTGCGCGAGCGTCCTGTCGACGGACTATCGATATAAATTAAGCAATTAATTTAAACCATTTCATCTCGCAATTAGTACTACAGTTAATTAAATTTAAATTCAGTGGATGGGAATCGAAAATTTATAAAGCTCGCGTTGTTTAACTTCGCGGAACGTTTAATGCGTCTTTTATGTGGCTCGGCAAAGAGTAACCTTACTTTTGCTTTACTTGACTGACGGTCGTCAATATCGCTATACTAAACTTCAACTTCTTCTTGATAAGAGGCACGATAAAGTGCACAAAAAGTTGGTGAAAAACATTCTGGTGTTTTAATTTACCAATAATTAAAAACACCGTCTTGGGAAGCAAAATCGTTCTCATCATCAAAATCATAACATATTAGAGCTGCCAGTCGAATCATTCATCAATAAATAGTTATCTAATTAGAAACCTTGATATAAAAATATATCTCTCATAAAATTTAATTGATGATTAAATTTTAATTAGATACGTATAAATAGGAAATACATTATTTTAAAACAACTTAACAGAGGTTCTGAATCTGAACTTTTGTGAAACAGATCACGTTTGGCGAATCATGGTAAACGACTTTTTCTCTTGAACTCATTCATTAACGTGTAGTTCCTGCATGCCAGAATCCAGAAGATCTGGCTTTTCGTATACTTGACCGAGAGAAATGGACTGGATACGTCTAGAGGAAGTATTTAAACGTCAAGTTTCGTTAATGAACGAAAATGTAAACATATGTCCGTAGAAATTTCAAACTGCTACATAGGAAAATTACATAATTGTAATGACATTATCGAAAAACTACTGAAGTTTTTGAAATTTTTGCTTGACAGTTAAAAGAATCTCACGTTCAAATTTCAGGAAAAAGTAATAAAACTACGACAGTTACGCATTTCACAACTGAGTTAAGTATCTATAAGAGGTAACATTATCTGTTTTTATTATTTGTGATAAATGTTGAATTCAGAAAATGGGAAAGAAATAATTAATTTGAACTGCCTTCTAAGTGATTTTAATTGAGAAAAAATTCGAGAAAGATGAACACTATAGCATTTTATTAAAAGAACTGTAAAATAATGAAATCACTGCTAATTAAATGACAGTGATTTTTTATGATTATAAAGCTTCTTGTAAGAGGAAGTAAAATAAAAAATTTTGGAAATTTAATACAAGACTTCAATACATTATGGTGATACTGGTAATCACGGTGAAAACTGAACTGAAAAATTGAATTCTCTTCTTTTCTTCTTTTCATTTGTTAACACTTTTAAAAAAAAATTAAGAATGAGCACCGGGTAACTATTCGGAAGGAACCTAACATTCAAGTAAAATCTATAAAGGAAACCTGACATTGAAAGTGCAAAAAAAACAATCATGTTAGTAGAGCAAACTTTTATTGAAGACATGACTACCTATACGATAACAATCAAGTCAGGAAGTTGGGTTGCAAATATATTATGTCATGATCGACGTAATGAAAATACGAGAATTGATTAGGAAGAAATCACTTTGATAAGATTTCTTTAAGAGCTAGTACTTATGATAACAAAATACGACTAATTACATACTGATTAAGTAGTGATTATTAATTAAAAATTTAAAAATTTAATGACAAAATAAAAACAAATTTCATATGATAATACGTTACACTTACTGTGTAGGATTGTAAACCAGGTCCATTTTAATATGCAAAATAATTATCATGCTTTTGACTTGATAATAAATACATATATACAAAAATATTAGAAAACTAGCGTTAATTTGGCGCGCTACGCGCGCCCTCTCTTCGCTGCGTCTCGCTTTCATTCGAGTTTCGAGATCGA
>UXGD01002056.1:0-28835 GCA_900474315.1 Torymus auratus
TTAGGGCTGCACGAGAGCAAGACAATACAATATTTCTGTAATTATTGTCTCGCTCTTGTAAATTTCTCTCTTGTCTTGGTCTTGTCAGTCCAGTCAATATGAAAAGTATTATTGCCTTGTCTTGAAGTTCTTGATCATATTGATTTACGTAGACGTGGAAAAATAAACGAGTCGATTATTTCAAAGATTCTTTAGCCCAAATAGCCTGCGGACGCAAGACCCACGCACAAAGGGGAGTTACACAGACGTGTGGTAGTAAGAGAGTCGATTATTAAAGAAGTCTGCGTAACTACACTGCTTCTTTTTGCGTGAAATTTGCTATCTCCGGCTATTCGAGTTTAAGAATTATTTAAATAATCGTCCTGCTCACTATCGCATATCTACATAACTCTCTTACATTTCGTGGACCTTCCGTCACCTAGCTCTTTGGGTTCATGAATTGTTAAAATAATCACTTGCTTACAGTAACACGTCTGTGTGCCTTGATTTGGATTTAAGAATTTTTTAAATAATCTACTTGCTTATCATCGCACCTCTATATATAACTCCCTTTTTTGTTGTGGATCTCGCGTCCCCCGGCTATTTCGGTTATGAGTTTTTTAAATGATTCACTGTTAAAAATGTCTTTAAATTTAAGAAACTTTTAAGTTACAAATTTACTGAATTTTGAGAATAATGTAACTAAACGTAATTTAATATACAAATACATTAGGTTTAATATAAAAAGAATAAAATTTCAACACAAGTATAAATAAATGCCAAATTTGAAATTTGATTTTTCCAGCCATATATGTGCTGCTGGCCAGAGACTAATTCGTGCGCTGCCGCCAGACGGCGCACCCCCTCCCGGTAGCCTCATGTACACCTAAGTAAATTATCTTGAGGGGATATAGAAGCGCGGCACACATCTCGTCAGTAGATTGTCATCAGCAACTACCGAAGTTTATTGAGTTAACAAAGGCGCCTTTGCGTCTTACGATTAGAAAATGTTAAGTTATTTTCAAGACAAGATTCTTGACATTCTCATCACCACAATCTTGATATTGTTTCGAAAACATAGAATTATTGTACCAATTATTGTCTTGAATATTGGCGCAAGCCAATACAATGTCAAGATTAATCTTGCTATATCGTGCAGCCCTAAAGTTGATATACCCATATTTTGTCGTGCTGCGAGAAAACATCAACTTTCTGTATTGCAGTAAATAATAGTAAGGCCTTTCCTGGTAATAAGATAAAGTTTCCATTTCCTAGTTAAGCAAAATAGATGTTACAACAAAGTGAATCTTGCTTTTAAAGGATAGAATTTTATCTCACAAATAAATCTTGTGATCTAAAAAAGAATTTGACTGCACATTACTTCGTCGATATTGACTTTATATCGGGACCTAGTAACAAGGTCAGATTAAGATCGCGGCATAAAAAGAAGTTTTCGAAGTTTGGGTGAGCTCCATTTTTTGGGAACAGCATAACAATTCTTTCTTTTTGAATAACGGTTCGCTATTTTTACGCGCTCACATAAAATTTTCAAAATACCCATCACTCTGCCCTAAATTTAACATTAAAAAAATAATACGTAGACTTATTTACATATTATTTCGTAAGGCTCGGGAAAATTAGTAATTGAAATCACGTCCCTGCTGCCGCACTCTTATCTTTCCCGCGTTCATGCATAAAGCACCGTTCAATTACTCCCAATCACCTCTTATTAAACAATCACGACAGCAGCCTGCTTATCTCGCCCTAAAATCGTCCGACTTTCCGCAACGCCAGCGTAGTCTCGCCTCTTGCCAAAACACGTGTCCTCCCATCGTGAAATATTCGCCGCCGCGAGGCGGACCCCGGGGATCGCGTATCTCGCGCGCTCGCGTGTCCTTGTGCGTATCGGCCATGTTATACATATAGACGGGAGCGCATAGATATACCGCATAATATGGAAGGGCATATGCGAGACACGCGCTACGTGTGCGCACCTATTCACGTTCTCGGCCAGTAGCTGCGGCGGTGGCGGGTGACTTCCCGCTACCACCACCCACGCAGCAGCGACTTTCTGGCAAGCAGCTCTGCCTTATACTTGCGCAGGAAGAGCAATGGGCCATAATTTACGATTTATTATCCGGCTCGTTCGCGTCCGCTTTCTGCGACTACTCTACCCCCGACTCCTTCCCCCTCCCCCTCTGTCTCTCTGCCTCTCTCATTCTCTATCCCTCTCTAGATTCTCCGCCCGAATTCATTCGAGCGCAAACGGCGTTATTTTTCCCGCACTAGAATCTGGAGACACACACACAAATATACACCGCGGTCCCGGGTGGACGCTTTTTCATTTTCTGACCTATTCCGCCACTCCTCCTTTCTTTCGTTTTTGCATACTGGTACGTCTGTCTTTTTCTCCGTTTGTTAATCGATGCACGTTGTCGAGGGATTGAGTCGGCTATATAGGTAGGGCCTTCGAGGAGGCAGTTTTGAGAAATCGATCTCGTTTGAATTGAAATGAGAGGGCGAAAAAACAAAAGGCGCGGTAAAAGCGACGATGATTATTTTTTAGTCCAACGGATTCCAACGAATGTGTTGTACACGCATACAGCTTTAGTTTCGATTTTTCTGAAAGGGCGCGATGCTGAGAGTTATTTTTAGCTCGGCGATTATGATTTCGAAACGTGCTTTTCAATTACAAAATGATGGAATTGCGCTGTACTTTCAACATTTTTCTCTTAATTGTGAACGTCTCGTATTTTTAAATTATAACGACAAGATTGAAATGGAGTTCAGGAGAACGTAGAACAGTCTATAAAGATGGTATAGATAGATATATGTTACAAAATCATGGTAAATCTCCGAAAAACCTTTTAATCCCATTGTGGCTTCTAGCCATTATAAGGATTAATTCGGACGCGCCGAGGTTATAAAATTAAACGTAGAAACTCGCCGAAAGTTACAATGCGACGGGACGCTGACGTCTACGAGTCATAATCCTTTAAAATTTATCACTGCGTTTTCCATCACCTAATTACCGTGCAAATTTAATTCTCGTCGCGAATATAAACCACGAGCGCGCGCGCGACGACGAGCACCGAGTTTTGCGCTTTTATTTCTCTGCTAACCCAGTTTTTCCGCGCCTCGGACGATATGTATATTACATCGGGCGACAAACGCAAGTAGTTCAAAGCAACGGCCGGGGAATGCGTCGCTCGCGCGCTATATAATCCGCGCGCAGTACCCGAAACCGCGCACGAGAGGCGCGTCATTAAAGTGAAAATTACGCAGTTTCCAACTATCTAAACCTCGCTGCCAAGCCGCCAGTGTAACCCTAATTCTTGCTATATGGCACACGTATGTGCCTGTGTATATGCACGGAACGAGTATATTTGGCGCGAAAATGGTTATCGTGCGGCTGACTTTCTTGAGATTTTCATCGAATGATATCATGGCGTGTTGTTACGGAAATAATAGCAGTACATACTATACCGTATAATCAAAGATAAATTTTATTTAGTGCCCATTTATTACTGAATGCATTTTATTGGATAAATAAAAATGTACTATTTAAATAGTTTATCTAAAGATACATTAGCTCATTTTATAGAATTCAGCTAGATTTTTAATGGGACTTCCGTAAAGTATACGCAACGACGAAGTATATGTCACATTACATAAAAACGTAATAGCCTGTCTATATTTAGAATGGCCTTGCGACGATTAATCCATTTAAACTGCTTTATTTATACGCTCATTTGCTGCGTCTTAAATAAAGCCAGCGCGCGTACCGCACGAACTATTTCGACGACTTCAAGAATAACTCGAGAAAAGGGCACTTTACGAGCTTCCGCGACATCTCCGCGCGCCCCGAACATCTCGAAAAGAATGTAACGACCTTAAAGTCGTGAAATGCAAAATGATAAATTCTAATTCCTCCGCTGCCTGCCTACGCGTCGCGACTGTATGGCGCTGCCAAAGCTTTCTCTTTATCTCAATGAGTTTTGTCTCGATAGGGGTTATAACACACGGGGAGTCGAACTAATGTCCTAAGCAGTAGGTGCGCGCAACGGCTCAAGGGCTTAGATTTATAAGCTGTTCGAAGTTTTACGAGGTACCCTAATGAGGCAGCAGCTTTCCCCCGTACTCGGATGATTCTATCGTTCTCTCTCTCCGGCTGGAAGATGCTGCGGACTGCGATCGTTAAATTTTATCACTCGTGTAGGCTCGTGAACCGGGCTTATAATATACCGAAAAAGGGAGGATTGTAACGCGGCCCTCGTCATTCGTCTACCCCGTTCCTTTTTTTTTACAGAAGGCAATCACAGGAAAATGTTATAAAGCTCGCTGAGGGCAATTTGTAAAATTACTTTTTTACGATTCGTAGGAATAACGATGAAGCGCGAGCAATGAAAGCGTTATTACGTGTGCTTATTGCAGTGTGCTTTTGTGACGCTGACGTCGAAAAATAACTGAATAAATAAAAACGGAATTTTTACGTCGTGCACTAAAGTGTATACTATGATATTTTTTCCAAAGAATATGTCATGGAAGAATGAATAAAGTTGGGAATAACGTTCGGCTAAAGTTTCCCATGAAAATATACAAGCGGTTTGCCAGTAAGTAGATATGTTCCGAGTTTAGCCAGACATGCACTCGTTGGAAGGTTGTGTATCCAGTTATTTGTTATACTCATACTGCCTGTACGGAATAGTAAAGTTAATTTCGAAAACCTTCGCGGTTTTGAATATAGCCAAAGCTATTATTTACTTGGGAACTCTTCATTCTATATAAAAGTAAAAGATATTATATTGTTGATAGACGTCATAGCGCGTCTTTGTAGCATTAAAACATTTTCCACGTTTTAATATCACCCAACTTCGCGAACCATCAAGACGGCGCTGTATCTCTTCCCCTCGTGTGAAATAATCCGTGAGAGTGGAAAATCAGCGCTGAGAACAATGCAAACTTCTTAACGGGACGAGATGGGCGCTTGTCAAGACGTTTGTACGTTTATTACCGCAGGTCAAGGAGTTGCGCGCAGATAAGAAAATATTAGAACAGCTTTCTTCGTCTATAATATCGTAGCATTAAATACACTCTATATATATAGTGGCACAATGGTACGGGCGACGTCGCTAGACCGACGGCGAGAGTCAAGGATATTCGCTTTTGTTGTCTCGGGGCGAAACGGGTTCCCTAACGGCTTCTCTCGCAATATTTAGCTCACCTTTTACCTTATTATTGTGAAATAATCCCCTTTCTCCTCGTTCATCCCTTTATCTCTTTATACCTGTTTCTTGTTAGCTTTTGAACGTTATTGTAACCTTAAAGGAGTTTCTTATTTGATGTGAATTTCTGCTTTACAAGGATACGATCAGTTAACATTATATACACTTAAATACCAACGTGCTTTGTTATTATTAAACGTGGTGATTAACTCTGGTTGGACATTTTTTAATACAATTCAAATTATACGATTTTTTTATTGTGCTTCATATACTTTAGCAAGATTTCGGAAAAGCTATCTTTGAGTTATCAAACAAATAATTGCATAAATTAATCATTATGAAAGAAAATAAATCTTTGAATTACTCAAAAATTAGAGAACATAAAAGAGATCATCGCAGCAACTGGTCACATATGGAACAACATTCTCTCTGAAAATAATCCAAGCTTTCCATTAACCTAATTACTTACCACGCAGAAAGTTCCATAAACCCTGCGTATCTCAATACCGATTATAATCACCCTTAAAAAATCTTCTCTCTAGCAGCCCCATCGATCCTGCGCGAACACACATCACCGCCTCTTTTACTGTGACATGCACAGGCTAAGCCGCGACTGCGCCTCTCTCTCTCTCTTCCTCTCTCTTCGGCTCCGAACGGTTTTCTCTATCGCTCACGAGGCCGGGTGAGGGGAGGTGAGCCCGCGCGCTCTCGCTAAATTATTAAGCCAAACATCCGATTTGTCGGCCCGGGCGAACGCTAATTGCGAGCATCTGCAGCTGTACTTGCGGTGTTTATCTGCGCGTCGTTAAGCCGGCCCGTCGCGCGTGGCTTCTATATATAGATATATATAGTGTTGGTTTAAAAGTGTTATAGCGGTCGCCAAGGGAAAATATATGTGCGTCGAGGTGAGCTATTGCTCGTGGTTTGGTCAACGCTTTTTCTTGGTCTTTTGCCTTATGTATTATGCTACCGTGCTGAGCTTCGGTGCGGGGTCACTGTGTGCGTAGTTGATTAAATCCAGCTATAAATATTTGGTCAACTAAACGGGAAGAATATACACTGTGCATATATTTTATTGCTTAATCCAAAGCTGCGTTCATTATGTAGAAAACAAAAATTCCTGCGTGTATATATTATTGTTTACGAAAAGGTTTTTGTAAAATAACATTTTAAAATATTAAAAAACTCTACTTATTGGTTGATATTATAAGTCCGTATGCGAAGCATTGTTTTTGTGAGTGAATTCACAAATATTTATCAACAATTTGCGATAACAAAACTCTCCGACTTTCTGTTCGAATAATTTAATACTGTTAACTCGCGAAACTTTCAACCAATAGGGCATGCATACATACCTGTCGCGCATTTAAAGTAGATATTTTGGCGAGTTTGTATTCCAACAAATATACGACTAAACAAACGAATGTGTGTATATATTGAAAATCCGAGCTAGCCAGAAACAAGAGACCGTTTGGATTCAATGTCAGGTTATTCGAGCATTTGTTTGACCAGACTCGTAGTCTTTACTCTCATTTAGCTGTACGTGCAGCGAGTGCAAAGCCACGGAAGTCACCGAGACACGTGACGTGTTTCGACATCTCGCGCTGGTTTTCCTTTCGAGGTTGACGCCGACCATAACATCGGATTATTCTCATACACTCGAAGAAGTAAGAGCCGGCTCAGACGCCTACATATCGCCAGTTAGTGGCTCTTACTGGCCCGTAAATCGAGTATCTTTATCACATACGGGCGACTTTATTGAATTACGTTAACGGAGATACATTATATACAGTCGTAAGCTTTTTTATTCTCGTTTTGACACTTTCGTCTTTGGTTCCGACTCTTTCATTTAATTTTTCATTTTCGCTTTTCACAGGTGCAATATTTGCCGATTCGTTTCAAATAAGCTTTCTTCATTTTGGATTTCATGTTCTGGTGAATGGCTTGTTTCATAGTGGCGGTCGGGAAATCTGCTGTTACAAGGTTCATTTTGATGGTGTTGCAGAATAACGCGAAGGATATTCGGTTTTACGTGACTGTAACCTCGTAACCTCAACTGTAGGGGGAAACTGTCTATGGAGCGCATTTTGCCTCCTCGATGCAGTGTAGATTTGATGGCATCGCTCTCAAATTGCGAATATCGATTGACAGATTCCCAATAACCAAATACCGCTTTGATTGTAAAAACCCTTGTAAGTAAAATGAAATTTCGAAAAATATTAAATTTCTAACAGTTTGTGTAATCCTAAAAAATATATTTACTAAAGATCAAAATTCAATCAAATCAATTTATTCACTTATTTATTGAATATAGATAGAATATTACTAGTATTTCTAATAAAATTAAAATCTTTCTGCTTTAATAACATAACAGAAAAATAATGTTTCCTTTAGGAGAAAGCAGTAATAGTTTTCTTTATGAAAGTTTATCTTATATTCTACATGCACTGCATGGACATTCCTGAGTAACAATCAGGTGATCGAAATTGATATAAGCATTATTTTATTCTAGGTAACACTAGGCTCTGAAAATATTTACGTAGAAAAGAAATTACGCAACGCCCAGAGTGGCTACACAAGCGTTTTTGGCTGTATGTAATATATAACGGTGTTGGACAGCTATGGTTAGGTGTAAAATACCATTTTATTGAACATATTTCATGCCCAATATTTGAAATACAAAGTTCACAAAGTTACATTCAAATTTAGTATCCCAATAACAACTACAGCGTCGAAAGTTATTTGCGTGGCCTCTTTTTTACCACAGATGATTAATATTCTTCTTAGTAATTTTTTGGGCTGACAAAATCTCTTGGCGGCTATAAACTTGAAAAATGTCTTTTATTTTGATAACTATTGCGGCCACTCGCATTAATGCCCGGTATCGACCGTGTATTACATATAGGGCATATGATGAAATGTATCGCCAACTAAAATAAATATTATTTTTCTCTATTAACAATACTAATAAGACTGTAACAATAGTTAATTAAAATTATGTAGCATATTTTTAAAATATTTCAACCCAAATTACTACGTATTTATTATTCTTTAATTATTGTGTAAAGGATCAAAGATTTCAACTGCACTTGATGTGGGGTACTCAGTAAATCTGCCTTACCCAGTTCAAAAACGTCCATTTATACAGGTGTATTATGTGTACATTTGGAAACGGAAAATGTAAACACAGTATAGCTATACAAAATATACGGATGTTTTCTGACACTGACTTATATAATATTTAAAACGGATATTTGTAAAGTTTCATTACGTAAACTGTAATGAAACTTTACAAATCCTGAATTGGAAATATTGGACGCAAAATATGTTCGATAAAAGTTAAGCTTAAAATTTGCGATAGTTTATATATTCTCTTAAAATTACAATATAACTGACGAAATAGTAGATAATTCATCACTTTCAGAATTTGAGTTATGAAGCAAATTTCAACGAAATTCTTTCCCGCGAGATATTTCGAATGATACTTTTCATTCTTGCGTGAAATAAATAAACATATAATTCTCTTAATATGATAAAAATAATATTTCCGATTTGAAACGTTCCCGAATTAATCATAAATATTTTTGATGATTGAATTTTACTTCAATATTCGAATTCCTTAAGTTTGAAAGTGCTGATAAATTATCGGCTTCAGCGTAGTTAACTAAACTTGTACTAGCATGGGAATTCACGTAGCAGTATTAATCCTTGTTAGCATCCATTATACGGATGATGGATTAGTAATAAAGCCATTGTGCGTCAATTCAGTATGCGCAACTTCGTATAGAAATAGAATATGAACATTGTTTACACAGCCGCTTATAGGATACATTGATATTTTTAAATGTGAAAATTATTAGAGCAAGTATAATTCCACAACACGCGGGTTTCCGCTATACAACATATAGATATCATTAACTTTAACAAGCGAAGAAGCGAATTATTATATAGCAGAATGAAATGTATAAATATTATTGCGACGTACTCTTGAAAATTGGGTCATGACAATAATATTATTTAAATGCATGTCTATTCTAAATTAAAAATACAATAGTCGATATAAAAAATAAATCTAAAAACATACTTGTGAATCATATCCTAGAAAGCCATATTATCAAATATGAATGTTAAAATTAATTAAACAACATATTATTGTCTATTATTATATGCTTTCAATCAGCACATTGTCAGTGATGTGCATTAGAAGTAAATTATTTATACGTTTACATCATTTTCAACGAACATTGTTAGACAATATAATAAAGTACAACAATCCATTATTTAAAAAAAATACACGAATCCAGGTATAATAGATAAATGAATCATGAACTAGTAAGGGAGTTTTTCATATAGGAACATCTACTAGCTACATTTATTTAACACAATACCAACGGAAATAAATCATACAAACAATAAAACGAGTAAAAACAAAAATAAATGCAGAAAAAAACACTCGATATCACTCAAGATCAAAATATCTGTAAACGAGCGGGATAATAATACCACGAGAACGAACGCGACTTTCCACGCGCGGGCGCGCGCACTCGATTGCTTCTTGTCGATTGCTTTTTCACGGACGCTTTCCCACACGTTTTCGTCATCTCTTCGCTCTCTCTCCCTCCCTCTTCTGCTCCCACTCATCACTCCCTCCAGTCGGTATCGTTCGCGGAAACCCACGCGTTAATTTGCTCTCGCGGCGTCGCGGAATCCGTGCCGTCTGCTCGCTAATTAGCCCGTTACACTGTGTGTATGTGTGCGTGTCTGCGTACATGTCGTCGAAAATTTAGCTAACAAGACGAGAGATAGGTACGCGTGGGTGTGGAGAGCCGAGATTCGTGGTACTAATGCGATGAACGACGAATTGTTCCGCGGTACTTTGATCTCTCGCGATTGAGGCTTTGTTGACGCCGCGAGCCAGAGTGGCAGTGGTAATGGGATTGAATTACTATCCAGGTAATGAATTACGTAACTGAAGTATCGAACGACATGTTATTGATCGATACGTTCTATCGTGTACCATTATTTATTGTACGTGAAATCTTTAGAACTACCGATTTTCAATCTGTTGGATTCGTGCAGTAATAAAAAGTTTATCTCTTTGTATTCATATATATAGACATAATTAAAGTTATTGATTTTTTAGAGTTAATTAGTTTAATTTATTTGTAATGAACAATTATTTTTCAGTTCAACTCCTTCCTTTATTTCGTAATAAATTATGTACCGTTCTTACATTAATCTCGTTTATTAAGCCTACGTAACGGCACACTATTCAGTGCACCTGAGCCCCAAAATCGTTTGATATCCATTATTGGCAGTATAATCTTCGTTTAAAGGAATATCTCGTATTTTAGGCGGCTGCCATATCCAAAGTAATCACTGATTTATTAGACGTAATTCTCCCTTTAAAATTATACCATAAATATTGATAAACGAGTAATCGCCATTTATTCTTTCAAAAAGTGGACAATATTTAATAATTACTAAATAGGATTTTACTTTAAAAAACAAAAATATATAAATCATCTCAAAAGTAAAGAATATAATAATTCATCTCACGTACCCCGCATTACTGAGAAAATAGTTTCTCATACTTTATTCTACGCTATTTCTGCTAATCTTAGAAATCTAAAATCATTTGTATTTACTCTTTTTATCCTTATATCTAAAACTATCCATAGACGAAAATACAAAATCCTGCCTCAGTTAACTCAATAAATATCAATAAGGTCAATAGAGAAACGCGACAAACGACGCAGCCAGAAATAAATATTTCCTAACATCTTTCGAGAAAGTGCCACATCCCATAAATCAGCCTCGCTCCTGTATGTGCTTATTCGAAGGCAGACTCGCACACTTATATGCGCGCGCGCTTGTGTGTATGTGTATCTGTGTGAGTGTACCATAATAACTCAAATAAAATTTATGATCCAGAATGTCCGACTGCTCGCTGGGACGTACAGACAAAATACAAACCCACACACACACACACAGAGACAGAGAGGGGAGTAAATTCTCGACCCCGCTGCGCTTTCCCGAACTTTTTCCGTCAGCGCGGCGCGCAATTGACCCTCCCTACCTCCGTATTTGTGCCGATAAAGCGCGGCGCTGGCGCGCGGATATTGGTTTAGTTAGCATAACTTGAGCCACCCGCACTTTTCCATCTCGGCGACGGCGAGCGCGGCCTAATTCTCGCCCTCTCTCTCTCGGCTACATCCGTATATAGAAACGGCATTAGCCGGCGGGCCGATAAGCGACGGCGGGCGAGACAAACTGCGAGTTCTCGAACTTTCGCAGCAGCCCGGAGTCTCTACCCCTCTCCCCTGCTGAATGTCTGTGTGTGTATTTCGAGGAGAGCGAAGAAGGCAAGGTCTCGAGCTCCTTACTATTCATGGACGCCGCGAGTCGTCGGGCGTCTGACCATAATGCCGCACCACTACTTAAACGAGACAAAGGAGATTTTATTAACTTCTTGGCTTGTCGACTATTCATGCCTCTCGCCAGAGCGCGGCTTCTTATTATTACCAAGAAGGAAGGGGGTGCATTGCGCTGTCTGCGGCTGCGGTAGATACTCGAGTGCTCGATCCATCAATATCGCCTTTTTAATCCCGAGAATGTGGTGATGGAGATGGCAACGATGAAAGAGAAAATCAAAGAGATTACTAGTTTTATTCGATGAATATTTTGGGAAAGCGTGCGGTGCTAAAAGTGAAATTTATCGTGGTCTTTATTTAATGCCTTGTAATTTTCATATAAAAATGAATAATCTTGAAATAGCGTTTGTGAAGTTGACGGTATCATATTCATTTCTTTCATGTAAAATTCGAAGATCATGAAGATGTTTGGTGTTGAATTTAAGATCATTTTATGAGTTGGTGAAGTATTTTCCAATTTTAATCTTTCCTTTAGAAATTGAGTTTCAAATCTATTTAGTAAAAAGTTAAAATTTCCAATCTAAAGTTATTTCAACTAATTTCAGTTATTATTCTACGAAAAAACTTTTTAACTTTATGAAGATAAGGTCATGAAATAATATTACAAACGATTATTAATTTACTAGTTAAAGTAACTAAATCATTTTTCAAATATTTTATTAAATCTTATTGATTTAAAGCCTTTATTCAAATGTAATTGAAATTAATTAAAACTACAAAATATATCTTTGATACATTAAAGATACCGACATTTTATACATTTTAGTGTTACAAATCAGATAAAAAATTGGATGAATTCTAAAGTACAGAATCGATTTATTAAATTATAAAGATTAAAGGTAGTGAAGCGTGAAGACTGATGTAATCGTTGATATTATATTAGTGAAAGCTAACAATCAGCGTAAAAATACATTGGCTAGGGCGGAAAACGAAAGACCGGATGAAAAAGTGTGAACAAGCCGAAACAAGAGACGGAAAAGAGAGAGGGTGGAAGTCGGCTGAATATCGATGGATGTCTGCGCTCGGTCGCTAATTGCGAGAGCGAGAGAGAACAAGAGCTTCTTTTGGAAATTGGGTCGCATTATTTTCGCTTGATAAAGCAAACCTCGCGCACGCGCGCGCAAATCACTTAAGCCGTCCTGATGAAATATTCGGTCCTTTGCTAAGCTCAACTCTTTCCTCTCTCATTCTCTTCCCAGGTCGATGTTAACTTTGGCGGGTGGAGGCAAGTCTTATTTGTCGCCGATGATAAGAAAGAATTTGATTTAGGGGATGATAGCCAAAGTTTTTAAGTCGCCTCCAGAAGTTGGCAATCCTTATTGAACATTTAAATAACTACATTATAGATAGCGCGGAGTTACGTTTTACTTACCAGTGCCAAGCGCGTTAAAACTTTCAGTCCTTAACGTCGAAAAAGGAGATCAAAGTGTGCGTCTATATACGTATGATTCAGATTTATTTTATCGATAGTCTGGACAAGTATAATTTAAGAGGGAAGCGTTTAGAATTTATGACACTATCAAATACTGATAAAAGCATATAATAAACTACAGGAAAGTTAGAGGGTGTACTCACTTAAACACTATTTTATCCTCTTCAAACTAATAATAACAACAAAATTAGAGTTTTATAACTTCAAGATTAGATGGGTTAGAATATATCTCATGATTAAGTTGACTTTTATTTTGTGTAGAAACATTCTATAGAAAGATAACCATTATATTGATGTTTTAATTTAAAAGTATACCAAATAAGTGTTTATTTAAAAAATTTGCATAAACTTGTTCACTTTCAAGCTCTATTTTGTTAATGGTATTATACATTTTATTAATATTGAGAAAATGTGTATATGTCAAACAAATTAACTGAAACTAAGGAAAATATATATACAGCTAGTTAAAGAAGTTATCACATTTGATAAAACATCAAAAAGTCAGGCGCAAAATAAAAATAAACTTACAGCGAATCGACTAATACAGATTCATTAATTCACTTCATGTTTGCTCTTCTAACTTTGACAAAACTAAACAAACTGGCTTAAAAATTGACGTATATTTCAAAATACTATTGCACTCGCGTGACAACGCCGTTCAAAATAGACGCTCATCGCGGCAGTTGTGAAGCAGAAAAGACGAAAAAAAGGAATAAACGAAGGCGGAAGAAATTCCGCGCGGCCAGTGCGGTGTAAAAGTTTGCTGTTCGAACTTTCTCCGGCCCAAGGGAAGAGGGTGGAGAGAAAGAGATGAGAGCCGCGTTCGCGACGTCCTCGCTAACGTAGGAACGCTCGAAACTCTTCGCGAAAGTATACCAAAGACGACGGATTCATTGAAATTAAACAGAAACTTGCGGAGAGCCCGATTCGCGCGTTTGCGTAAATGCGCTAAGTGCAGGATTTCTATAATCTTTTGCGCGCTATTCGTTTTACATTTGCGTTTTTTCTTTCGAGTAAAAAATGCATTGTTTATGTATCTCGATCAATTTTTGTAAATTCTTACTCTTTGCATCATGATTATTTTTTTAATCGTTATTATACATTCTTTTCAATTTCGATATTATTTTATCTTTATTTCCGTTAAAATAATCGTTTTAGTTTAATTTTAGGTATACTGACAGATTATTATGTTATAAATTTAAACAACGTCGTCAACATAGTTTATGTATGAAGTCTATTACCAAACTGTCAGTGTATAAAACTTACTTTCGAAATTTCCCTGAAACGTGCATTGTAGCTAATAGTATTTTGATGTTTGCACCTTGCCACGTATGCCTTCACATTTCACAGGATTCTGTATTGAATCGAAGCTTTATTCTTCGGTCGGAGCTCTCTTGACTTCGATCAAAACTCTCGACTTTATATAAGCTTCTAGAGTTCTGTTGAGACAAGTTAGGATCCCAGCCCTACAGAGACACATTATTCTTGTTTCGAGGTGAAAGTAAAGCGGAAGCTTTTGGTCTCAAACACTCTGAAGAGATTCGAATATTTCTTGTGGAACGATCATGACTCCAAAGGTTTATGAAAATAAGCTCATTATCATAACTATCGATCCTAAAGATAACAATGGGCTTTTTCAAATACGATCAGAATTTATTCAAGCATATATAAAAACCATTATTTGCATTCGCACGTAACTTCGTAAATCCGTAGAAGCAAAATAAAATCAGGGCATTAAAAACAAAATATATATTTATAGAATTACCGATATATACCACTCACTCGCTGCAGCAATCGAAATATCCCGCACATCCGAGGCAGAAATAATCGAGATTCCTCGGGATTCTGATTTCCCTCTCTTTCGGTCCGCGCGTCGCGTGCGCCCCAGTATATATAGCGCGTGCTGCTGCTACGAGCTCTATCGGTCAGGGCCTCGTGGTGGACGCTTTATCTGCCGCGCAAAAACACATCGAAGCGTGTGCGCGCGCGTATAGCCCATTGTCCGTCAATTATACGTCACGGGCGTTATTGTTTCGACGTTGTTGTCACAATTATTCTCTGTGCGAGCGCGTGTGGGGAGCGACGTTCTAAAGCTACATTGTGTTGGTTGCAACTGTGAATCCCCCGTCCCTCCCTTTTGCGTGTAAAATGTGAAAGAGAAATAAATGTTGAAGTATTATAGAGCTGTGCTCGAGTTTAATATCAATAGGTCGATGATTTTGAAAAATATAGCTGCGTGACGTTAACAGGTATAATCTTGTTTAGTGGATATAATAGTCGGTTATTTCGAGAATGTGGTTTGAGTAGATTGCAATTTTTTTTTATTGAGTGTGCTACATCAATCGGGGTCTTGAAACATTTTATTTGCATGCCGTTCATTTTTATGACAGATTTTAAAACGCGATGTGTATAATAATATATCACGTGAAAATATTCATTATATGGATAAGCAAAGATTAAATATTACGATATTATTATTAACGAAATACACTTTATTTTTTAACTGTTGAAAGGTATAGCGTATTTAATAATTTCAACCTTCATAATTTATTGTTGTTACGTGCACTGATATGTGTCAAAAGGTGAAGCCCTCTGTATTCTATCGAGACATAAATTACGTGAATCGCGATCCGATTTTTAAATATATATATAATGGATAATACATGTCATACTTTTATTATGACGCAAATTCACACCATAAATTACTGCTTTACGTACATGTATCTAAAGCATTAAATTTTTTATGATTTTCCAATATGCATTATCTATAAAAGTTTTTGTACATGATAAAAAGAAAATTTTAAAATAAAAATTATAACTTACCTTACAAAGATTAAATTATATTGTTTACCTTTCTTTTATAGCATTTTGATGTGTATTGTCTAATTGTACACACCTTTGTTAACAATTTTCTAATTCGGATAAACGTATTACATTTCGTCTCTTTTAAAAATATTATAAACTACTATTACGAATAAGATTGGAAAACTTGCTAAAATAACGTCACGATCCAGAACGTTTCTCCTCCACTAAACTTCAGTCTCCCGGGCTATCAGAGCCAATGCACATCCGTCTCCTCCATTTCGGCGCGAACGCATGACACCTGTAGTGTACGTATCCATCCAGCCATCTCGGCGTCGCTCGGCTGGAGGGCCGCCTGGGGCTCAGGGCGCGACGTCTCGTCTTCCTCGAGACCCATTTCGTGGATAAGCTCGCCGGGGGGATTCCTCGGGTACCCTCTCCCCGAAATTTCACCGCTTGGCCGTGCGCCAAGGAATCGGCGTCGTCCTCCTCCTCGGCCTATACCTAATATGCATACATACATATCGCGTATAATGCATAACGAAAAAAGAGCGCGGTTATATATATATACGATGTTTGGCGACGGGCCTCCTTTCGGGCGTGAAGAATTGCCTCCTGTAAATATATATATATATCTGACTCTGTTCCTCGTCTTGTTGAGTTGCAGAATGACCGAGAGGAGAAGCGCTCCCACAGAATACAGAAGATCATCGAAGGCTTGTTGCCCACTGACATGGAAGCGAAGGAGAGATCGTCCGAGGCCGATCAGCTGCTTCAGTTCTGCCTGGCTGTCAGCAAGGTAAGAGAGAGAAAGAATGGGGAATAAGTAAGCGTGAGAGATTCGATCAATTTGCGTTTACGCTCCGAAAACGTGACGACAATTTTGCCGTGGCTTGTCGCGTGTGCCGTGTATTTGTCGATCGTTCTTGGCAAGCGTTGAGCTGCTATTTAGTATCGGAAAAATGGTATCTTGAAATTTACAGTTTTTGAAACTATTGATGTGTTTATCTTAAGTTTAAAAATAATGTAAATTTTTCTGAACGAACGTGTTAGTTTTCTATGATTCACAGTAATTGTTTGCATTACTGCTAAAGTGCCCCTTTCAAAGCCAAAATGTTTCGAAAATTTTTATATTCCAACAGTATTTTAAACTCCTGGCAATTACAAAAATGTGGCACATTAAATATTAATCTCCAATTTATGTCAGTAATTTTTAAAATATCATTTAAAAATTTCAAAGTTTAAAATATTTAATGAAGTTATTAACAAGCGTTTCAATCATAATATGAAATTTTAATAATAGATTGGACTTAGAAAATGATCACCTAACTTGGATTAGATTTAAAAATACATCAAGCGTCGTAGTCCAGTTGAAAAATCGTACGCGTAAAAGCAATTTGCTCGCATTTTACATTCCATGTCGACCTCCCTCGAATCTACCATGCATTTTTAATTTTAATCCATGCAATTGCACGTACGCTCTCATGAAACGTGCTTGTCTATACTGTTAAAACGTCAGTTTGCATTCGCCCATGTTTTGCAATGCTCGCCCATGCGACACCCAGTTCTGACAACAAAAGTGGATGACAAAATAAAATATTCATTTCGTCCGTTAGACTTTGCAAACCTGATAAATTAAAATATTCAAGATCTCATTAAAAAAAAATAAGTTAAATCTTTCATTAAGCATCAATTACTACTCCAATTAACAGTTCCATGATTATACGATTGCATCGTTTTTTGCGTTAATTTGGTATTAATTAATTTGTAACATCACTCATTTTACATAAGCGTATAAAAGTACCGGCAGTGGAACATTTTGCAGAGAGAGTTCCAGTTTCTTTTTGTGTATATTTAAATCAATTGCAATTAAAATAAAAATGTTTACACCTTTCAGTAAATTAAAACTTAATTGATAGGAAAATGACTTATAATAACTCTAGTATAGAAATTTAAAAAAAAACATCCAGTTTTGCAAATTGTTGTAATCAACTTTTGATTATTCTAAGATAGATACATCAAAATAAAATACTTTTATAAATTGCATTATTCTTCAAAAGAAAGCTTTTCTATGGTACATTTGATTTCAGATGTTTTATGAATTACTTTATTCATCACCAAGAAGGTTGCACATATAGGGTACAGAAATTCATGTATATTCCCTATTAACGGAATCCGTAAATCTATGTGACGAAGATAGAGATATGAATTTTCTCTTTTCGGTATCATTTATTTTAATAATAACAGTATTTATCTATTATTTAAGAAATAAATATATTTCGTTGTAATTTATACTCATTTTATGTAATATAATTTGTGTAGCTAAGAAAGCACATTTGCCTTTTGAAATGTGCAAAATCCCCAGCTTATAAGTTTCAATCAAGTGTATATAGAAAGATGTAGAAATATATAAAATTTTGCTAAAACACATGTTTTGTCGGAAATTACTGAAGTAAATGTAAATTTAATATAATCTTGTTAATTATGTCAAATTAAGCTATTCCAGTAATGTGCACATGTTCCACAACCGGTACCTTACTTAAAAAATATAAAATTTAGTTAGTATGTAATAAGCTGTTAATAAATTATCATATCATTCATATTGTAATAAAAATATTTCGTATAAGATTACTTTCGAAAGCTAAGATATAATTTTGACTTATTTATCTCCATTTGAGTACAGATCTTCCCAAGGCACAAGGATATTTATAATTGGATCGATATTGATCAGCGGGTGTACGTGCCGTATAATCTTACGCATCTGCAGGAGAGTTTCAGTTATGTGAGTAACTCTGAATATCTAATAACAAGAATATGTGTATACTTCGCCTATACACGATATTGTAATTTCTCGTTATTAAAGCAAATTATGGTGATTATTAACAATTGTTTTAAAATGTTAAAGCAGTTATTTTGAATTTAATATATTCTCTTATTTTTACAACCTTCATGATACATGTATATGAGAAAACCACATTTTACATTGCTCTTTATGTCGGTAGTTAAAAATTTTTTATCGTTCTCAATATACTCAAGAATAAATATTCCGGAAAAAGGTGGCAAGTAAAAAAAGAAAGATCGATGTAGGCACTATTTAATTATACAGTCACTAATTGAAATATTGTAATCCCCTGGTTAGATAAGGTGGGGGATGCTGCTTAATTCGACGTTGGATAACGCCACTGCCGATCTGTACGATCGCGATCGCTATAATCGCGAGTACAGTAACGATGATCAGCCTGCCTATGTCTACGTGACCGCTCCTCATTACTTTCGCAGCCTTGGCAAGCTGCTGAGTCGCTTTTCCAAGAGGTGAGTTTCCCTTCGCCTCCTTTTCCAAACACCACTCCCGCGCGCTCATACGTGTTAAGGTTGCGAGTGAGATTTTTCGCGACCTTGCCATTTAATGAGAGCATTACATGCTATAATTTACACGTCTTTAAGATATTACGATTATTTTGCTGTTGCGTTTTTCTTCTTCTGGCCATTAAGGCTAATGTGCAAGCACATGCACGACACGAATATCGTTGTTGTTTCTGGCTTCGAAACAAAGGGTTTCTGGTAGCTATAATAAACGAAGTTAGTGGATATTATTTACTTCGATTAAATTAATAATACAAAAAAGTACTTTCAAATGGCAATAAATAGGACAATATTTCGTTTGTATGTAGTGTCAAAGGTAGTCAAAAAATCGTCATATAGGTATCAATATAAGATTTTCATCAGCAGTAGAAAAAAATACTGCCACAATTTTTTTTATGTTAATAAAAAACTATGAAATACTAATAATTTTTGTATGCATAATCTTTTCTCCATTTAACTTTACTAGCGTTAGATTCTATTTTAAATTAGAATGGCAGTTGTACGATTATTTTGTATTCCAATATTAAATAAAAAAAGTTAATATGGAGGTCAATCATACATGTAACTGCTGAAATTTCCGTTTATGACACACAGTAGAAAAGTATACAAAAATCCAATATCATATAAAGTTTTCATATTTTATGAGAAATATTTACATTTTATATATCAAAACAGCGATACAATTTTACGGGTTCAGTTCCTACAGAGCGCTCGAAAAATCGACAAATTTTGTTATGCCCTAAGTGTTATTAAAAAGTCTTTTTAAATAAAAAAAAACGTTATAATAATATTTCTAAAAGATTTGAATAAAATTAATATTAAATTTTTCGCTATTTTTAAGATTTTCTTACCGTCTCACTGTAAATTAATTTTTTATTTAAAAAAGTTCGTTATATTTTAATTTTTAATTAAAGCGAAACTTATACATGCAGAAGAATACCCACTGGTTTTCCGAATACTTCAAATGAATTTCATCTTCGAAGTAGAGTTTTATGAATATTTAAAATTATTGAAAATCTTTAATATATGCTTGCGTATACCAACTGTAAAATGCAATTCAATTATCAAAGGTTAAAAAATTATAATTCAAACTTCAACTACTCAATTATAAAAGTAATTAAATCAAAGAATATAATTGCTTTATCTCGACGGGCTCCTCGCACATGAATCATTCATACGAAGTACAACGGCGTTATATAGAGCCGATAGGAAATCTGGGAAAAAAATCAATAACGGCGGGAAAAACGAGTTCGAGGCGAAATAAGAGCTCGACTCGGCGCTTGAGAGAGATAGAAATAGAGAGACAGAATTCCTGCAGTCGATAATTATATATATATTTAATCTCTCAGTAGGGGGGCGAGAGAGCAAAAATATATAAATCTCCCGCACCCTGGCGCAGATTTTCATTCAGTTGGCCAGACGCTGTGGTGCAGAGGAGTGGAAAAGAGAGAGAGAGAGATTTAGCAGGGTGGGCGAGAGACGAAACCGAGCGCAAACGTCTCTCGCCTTGGCTCCAGTACCGCCGCGTCTGCCACCACCACCGCCACCTCGATCTTCTTTTCCCTAATGACCGACTTGCGGATTTTAACGTAATTTATCTCCATCGCGTTTCTCGTTAACGGCCTGAGCAAGAGAGAGCGAACGTGCGTCTCCGTTTAAAAAAGATCATTGAAACGGGATAACGTCCAATTATTTGTTAAATAGAATCCGTGAATCCTCGAGTAAATTGATTCGTGTCGGATTGAGTTTTTGCCACCAGCTTCAATATCAAACGGAAAAAGTCGATGATATATATTTTTCAATTAGTATAAATATAGTTTGGCGGTAAGAGAACCTTAATTGGACGTGCAAAGTTCATCCACGTGGATATAAATGTATAATTTTCATTTAGCGAAATAAAATTAATTATATTAATTAACGAAATTTCTTTCACTGTAGATTTTCTCATAAATGAGTACAGGAAGTACAATAATCTATAGATATCTATCTGGAGTAATTCTTTCTGTATAGACAATTTAACTTTTGTAACTGTTGTTGACAAAGTTCTTTCAGTAACTACTTTTACGAGTATAGAACATCATCGTGAATGTTTTTTCTAGAAAAGCAATAATCATATTTTAACAAATTTTTATACTTTCAGTCGACACCAAGTTGTTCTATACTGTGATTACAGTTCTTGAGCGCTTACTGAAATAATTCTTACTTTTATGTCTTGGAAACTCATTATAGTTTCCTTTTCAAACTTTCCTCAGAAAGGAAAACCTAAAGCTCGAAATGTCTTAACAAGACGTATACTATGATTAAACTGCTACTATAAATCAACGATTTACTAGTCTCTTCAATTGCAATAATTATAATTTTCCGTCCAATTATGTATAAAATTGAAAAGAAATTATCATATCAATTCCACCAAACGCGAAGTGAAAAAGTTATCTACTCATTTAGCGGGCATCTACACGCTCCAAGAAATCGTTAACGAGCAAGGAAAAATAACGCGCAGCCGCGATAATAATACATCTTTACGGGTGCATGCGGGGAGTTGAAAAAACTTTTGCAGAATAAAGTTTTCAAGGTTCGCTCCTCCCGCACGGCTCCCAAAGTATATCGAACGACTGAGAGAGACGCAGAGAAGGAGCGACAGCTTCTCGCGCGAGCAAACCCCTCGGAAAGTGCCCTTCATAAAAGTTTTCTCGCCGAAGTGCACACACGTGCGCTTTAAGCCGAACGACCGGACTCCGCGCGTGTATACAAACCCTCCGGCCGCTGTGCATGCTGTGTATGTACATGTATATATGGTTGCCTGCTCCCTCGTAATATACAGTTTGAAATCGCCGGCTCTTGAGGATGCTCTCTCTTTTCGCGATGATTTTTTCACGCGCACGAATCGAATTTTAGATTTTCATGAGGGCAGGGAAAATGTGGTTTACGTTTCGGCGCACTACAGCGACGTTTTTTAAAGTTGAACTTCGGTGCGCTGCGCTTCATGATGCTTTATTGTTGAACCTTTATATTCTTCGTGTTGTTTAAAAGTTATAAAAGGATCCATCATAAATGATGCATAGCTACAGAACTTTTCGTCATTCTTCAAATGTACCTTTTTTATTGTTTTTTATAACAGTTGCTCAACTAGCTAATTAGTTAATGGTACTTTGAGAATTGTAATCGATCAAAATTTATTTATCATTATTTCTTTCATTCGGCTCCTAAAAACTTATGTTAGGTATAAAAAAAACATTTATGCAATACGCCTTGAAAAGGCTATTATTCAAATATACAGGTGGCAAAGCAAACACCTGTAATTAGCGCAGAGCCGCGAAATTTTAAGTAACACGAAAATTGCCAAAGTACTTAAAAGCTCAACACATGTAGGTAACAAGCTTAGCCTCCTTCTCTCTCTTTCCCCTGGCCCTCAATTATGCCGCTACGATATTTCGCCCCGTTGCTTTGGCCCGCGCGCACGATATTATTAAAATGTAAAATAGCCGGTCGGGCGCAGCGCGTGTGCAGGCTAAAGGCGTACCGAGCGCGCAGATTGACCTCGACTTTGCCTATCCTCTCTCTCTCTCTCACACACCTATTTGCCAGAAAAGTGCCTGGCGGCGTTTGCACACACGCACACGTGCACACGGGGGGAGGGCCGCGAAAAAAGGCTAAATCGATGAAAATTGTTTAATCGATACCGTTTAGGCTGCTGCAATAGCGGAGCCGACTAAAGGGAGAAAGAGAGAAGGGGTGGGCTGTGATATATTTTAAAAATCTGCATGGCCAGGACCTCTTGATGGTACTTTACGATAGTTGGCCAGAGCTTATACAGGAAGCTCGATAAAAGCTATTCATAAAAAAGTTAACTAAATGCGCGCCCCTCACAATGGCACTTTGCATTTATTTTTAATGATGTATCTTTTATGAATGGATGTCAGCAGGTGCGGCCGTGGGAGGGAGGTGGGCTCAGCCACCGAGAGAGCTAGATTTATCTCTGCAATAAAGAGATGCGAATAGCGACAAGAATGATGTATGAGTATGTTATAGTGCCTGTCTGATGGTAGAAAGTACATATATAAATTGTTGTTGTATTTGCTGGTATAACGTGATAGGGAATACCAAAAGTATTTTGATATCAAATTTTTCAAATAAATATATTTAAAAATATATATTCCTTTTTAGGAAATCTTTTACCTATTTACAAGTATTGTGAAATAATATAGGTATATAATGAAGTTTACTCGCATTGCGTTTTTCCGAGAGTACATAAATTGATACATCACGGGCTTGTTCATTTGACTGAAAAAAATCGCTAAACTGGCGTTTTCACCGTTATTTACCACAACCTTTGAAAAAACTAACCATTTAAAAAATTAATACGAGGGCAGAAATACAGTTTCCCACATATCCTGACCCACGATTTGCTGCCGGTGGTAACGTTTGTAAAACTCGAGTGAATGTTTGTACGTAGAAATTTTTATTGCCTAGCTCTCCCGTTGCGAGTGTTTTCAAAAGGGAGGGAAAATCGATGTTGCAGCGCGGGAAATAAGTTCCATCGAGATAAAAGTCTGCGAGCGCGTTATATTTTTTTGAAGCCAGCCATGCACGTGGATTAGTTTATTTGCGCAAATGGAAAAGCAAACGACAGGGCGAGAGTGTAATGCCATAAAATATTGAAAAGGAAAACAAATTCATGCATATTCATTCGTCTTTTCATGCAGCCGCTGCTTTAGCATACAACAATGCCTGGCAACTTTATCAATCAATTTAATTCTGTTTTTCTCCTTTAAAACTAGTACAATGGCTATTCTAAATAAAAATATGTCGATATTCGTTTGTAAGGTGAAAATAGTCATTTATGAACAATAACATCTCTTTTTATAGATTATTAAAGAGTTTTAAATAACGAATAAAAATTAAATTCTCGCTCACTTGATACCCTACTACACATTACCATATTATATTGCTATAGGTATTCTCGAAACAACTATATGATATATGACGAATTTTGTTGACCCATATTTATTTATATATTTTAAGGACGACCGTATAGTCAACTTTAATAATCATTTCCAATAACACACGAATCCAGCTAACTTTTGATAAAACTACGCAACCCAAAAAATATATCTCAAAAATGCGTCTCTCCCAGTTTCGAAACATTTGAACCGTAACTCACAATCAGGTCCGAGCGAATGCATCGAGCCGGGCGCGCTTGCAACACTCCAGTCTCCGTCAAATATCTCACTTTCAGCGCCCGACACTCTCGTCATCGCGCGCGCAGCAGGAGTCATAAAGTAATAACACCGCGTGGCGAAAAGCGAGAAACAAATCCGAAAACAAGGTGAGACCTCGCGCTCACCAGTCCCATCAATCTTGCCTTTATAAAAGTCGAATAAATCCCGCTATGTCGTCGCGCGCCTGTGTGGACAGGGCAAATGATGCATAGGCGAGCGCGCCGATAAACCGATATATACCTACGTATGTATTAGCGCACGCGGGGCCGAAATCTCAGACGGCGCATTCGTTCCGATCCGCCGTGGCAAATTGAAATTAACAGCCATTAAGAGTAGCGCGAGCGAACTCTCGCATTAATCACTTAAAGGGGGGCAACGGAGAAGGGGGTGGATACGGGTCTCAGTGTGTGGCGTTAATTCGTAGAGACTCGGCGCCAAGGCTCTCTCGCGAGCTTCTTCGGATGTACGTCGTAAACGCATTTGCGAAATTCGAGTGCACGAGGGTTTAACGAATTGCGAGTTCGAAGCAGAAGGTGAACTGGATTATCTGGCGTTTGATTAATGTGACTTAGTTCAGTTATGTGTAGGATAAACTTGAAATGGATATAGCTGAATAAAGAATAGAAGAATGGTTATATCTGATAAACAATAAAAAAGAACTTATAATTTGTTATAAATAATATAGGAAGAAAATATTGGATGTTGTTATTTTTAGGTTATTTATATCGCACAGCGTGGGAAATTTCTAATTTTGTTTGATGAAATCATGAGAATAATCTTCGTGAAATTTATTTGAAAGTTATTAAAATATCATATACTGTTGGTTATTGAAAAATATTAAGTTCGAGTGACAAATTACTCCATCGCCTGTCAAATATTCAGTCGATTTTCACACGGGTAAATATTTTATTCGATTCCGGAAGATCATCACTCATAGTAAGAATTACAAGTATCCTTGACTTTTCGATAGCCGGAGTGATTGAGTATGCTCCAATAAAATAATGTATTGTTCGGGTTATCTAAAACTTTCATTGACGTCAAATATTGGATGATAATATATACAAAATAACTTTTTTAATGCTCAATTTTGCATTATTATGCCGTAGCTGAATGATTAATGTAAAATAATATCGCTGCGGTGTGAAGAAAATCGAAAAGTTTTTCGAAAATTATATATAGGCCATAAAACGGTATATGCATAAAAAGCACCTGCGTCACGACATCGTTTGATCTTCGCATTACGTAAATGCTATCGCAAAAAGTTCTCCTAAATAATAAATAAGAACCGTAGTGCGACGTTCAGCCGCGCGTCAGATAAATCATTGCGCAGCGATTGCGTATATATACGAAAAACGTCACACCCGCGTCTAAAAAAGGAAAATACTCGATTAAAAGCGGAACCAGTGATCAAAGGCTCCTGAAAAAAAGCATCGCTGACATGAAAATTTAACGATCAGTCATCGCCTCGTTGAATCTCGCGTGCTACCTATAACACACATGCCGTGCTTCGTGCACATAGGTGGGTGCAAAATCAATAAGTGCGACGCGAGTATACTTTCGTGTTCTCGCTCACTCGCTCGCCCTCTGTAATTGGTCCGCTCGCGCTAATTCAAGTCGCGCCGGTACTTTCGCAGGGCAATCGCGTACCCGATAATTGCCGCGATTGCGCGCGTGGCTCGCGGTACGCATTATAGATGCATCGCACGACAGCCGCTCGACGCCGCTGCTCGTTATTTGCGCTAGCCGCTTTGAAGCGCGTCGATTTCATCGGGTTAACCCTTATATTGTACGTCCAGCGGGATTATAGAGCCGGATTGATTTATCTCTAGGTTATATCTATACGTGTATTATCCGCGGAAGCGTAGGTTTTTAATGCGCGCGATCGGTGCGAATGATGCATCGGGTATTAATCTGGCTATCGCTTAGCCGATTTTACTTGTGTTTGTTTGCGACATTTATCAATATAAATGACGGTAATTAAAATAAATTAATTGGCTCATGATCTGACGTTCAAATTTATTAAGGTAAACAGATTATGATATATAGTTTTATTAACGCTTACGTAAGCGACTAAAGATTTTTCTTACTAATTTATTGAGTAGACATTAGATGAATTTTTAATGAAAAATAAATATTAAATAAAGCTATAATTTGCTACTTTTAGATTTAAAATAAATATTAAAACCGATTTTTTTTGTCGGTGATAAAATTATTTCTAAGAAAAATATTATCGGAGTCATGTTCACCCTCAGGTCAAGAGGATTTTATTTCTCAGTCATGTCCACTATGGTTGGTGGAATGCCAGAGTGAATCCCCTTAGAGGCGCTTCATCCTAGCTACTGGAAACGCCCCTAAGGAGACTCATTTTACCTTCCCACCAGCCATAGTGAACGAGAGAAGATAAATTCCTGTTACCCTTCGGATGAAATCGACACGGATAGTTCAATAATCTTTTTTTTTCAAATAAGAAACGAAAATTTATTGAAGTGGAATATTTATTTAACAAAATAGTTCCAAATCATTTATCTTCTTTAAACATAAATTAATATGAATCTACTTACTTGAATAGTACTACTACTACTCTTGAGAGAAAAAGTAGTGGCCTATCGCTGAAATATTGCTTAGTCCGAATTTGGAGAGAATTTTAGTCGTTACGGTGAAATGGAAATACACTTGCGAAATGAATAACGGAATAAATACGAAAAGTAATGGTAAACCGATTTCCGTCATTGAATTGGAGTTAATGGAAGTCTACGTAATTAATTGATTTTCAAAGTATTTGTAACTCGATACTTAATAGATTGTTTCGAAGTGTTTTCGATTAATAGCAGCAAAACTTTAGTGATTGACACACGAGACGTTCATATCAAATATGATTTTTAAGAAGTTTATAACTGATTGATTAATGTGAAAAAATTTTCAATGAGAGGTTAATTCTTTGCTTGATTTCATTATTCATGCAATTTTTATCTGAGTTATAACTTTGTTTATATTAAAAATCCATTGTTTAAATATATTAGATAACTCTAGATAATTCGCTCACTTAAAGATATACTAAAATATAGTTCATATTTTACAAAGCCAAAAATTTAGGACACCCTAGAAATGATATTGACTTCATGCGAAGAGCTTTTTGGCTTTTCGATTGGCTTTGATTTTTTATTTTAAGTAACCTCTTCATTTAGAACTGCTTTGACTAGGGAGGTCGGTGATGAGCTACCTTGAGCTTTTTGATAAAGGAGGTCGAAGAAACCTGTGCGTGTCGAAATTAGATGCATGACTAACTTATCCCGAATTACCTTACTTCAATATATTAAACTATTATATAATTTGATATTATTCTGGTAAAAATAAATAAATAATCAAATATTATTTAAATCTCTTATTTACATTATCATGAAATTTTTACTAAAACTATTTTCTATACTAGAAGCAGCATTTCATCAACAAAATCACGGAAAACAAATAACTATAAATACGACATCCTTCAGTCGTTCAGTATTGCTATTCAGTCACTAATTCAAGATATAATTTAATGACCATATCACTATCCTTCAAATTATTGATATAGATGTTCCAAACGTGATTTATTGGAATAATTTGCTTGAAATGACGTATTTGTTTTATCTACCAATTAAATTTATCGTTTTAACAGTGCTTATCATACAAGCATTACGATGTATGCAGAATATAGCCCGATAAAAGCAGGAAATAGTATCTCCACTATTGTTAATGTATTATTCTTGTAAACGATTATTAATACTGTAGCATATAGTAGGGCTGCACGATATAACAAGATTAAACTTGATATCGCATTGTCTTGCCTCAATATTAAAGACAATAATCGATACAATATTTATATCCAGTTTTCGATACAATATCAAGATTGTGGTGTCAAGAATTTTGTCTTGTCTTGAAAACAACTTAACATTTTCTAATCGTAATAATTTATCGATATAATCATAATAAGGGGGATGAAACCTCCAATTGTTGAAGAAATAGAGGGAAGAAAAATTATTATGAAAAAGGAGAAAGATATCATCTCTAACGAAATGTTTGAGTGATAAAGTCTGGCGGGGTGATCGGTGACATAGTCCGGTGCTCCTATATATCCCCTCGGTCCGGCTTACTTAATACGTGAGACCACAGGGAGAAGGTCTGCCGCCTATAGCGGCGTCGCACAACCCAGACTCAGGTCGACGGCGTATATATATACAAATTTGGAATTTATTTATACTTGTGTCGAAATTTTATTGTTTTTGAATTAAACATAGTGAATTTGTAAATTATTCTTAAATTTCAGTAACATTTGTAACTTTAAAGTTTCTTAAATTTAAGGACATTTTTAACAGTGAATCATTTAAAAAGGTCTGAAACCCAA
>UXGD01002057.1:0-28825 GCA_900474315.1 Torymus auratus
AGTGAGGCCGAAAATACAACATTCGCGATCGGGCACCGGGAGCGAAAGTGGTACTTTCGGCCCACTAGGCAAAAAACATACTTTTTTAGTTTTTTTTAGTCTCTTAAAAGTGATTTATCATAACTGTTTAGATAAAAATATGAATTTTGTAATAGTTTTTAAATAAAACAAAACAGGAAGTGTTTTCATGTTGTTGGGAAATGTAAGAGATGCCTCAAATACGTCAGATTTTTCCTCGATCTTGAATGACTTATTATATAAATAATATTCAATTTTTCTCCAGAAACAAAGATAAAATACTCAGGGTTATCCCTACTTCAGCTCGAATGTTTCCCTCTTTCATAATCGTCGCAATTATCAAATCGCGAGTAGCTTCTCGCACGTTGTATTATTAACACTTGTGTCTTTCTCCTGCATTTAATAGTCATCCGTGACAGAATCAACTATTTGTTTGATAATAGTTTATAATAATTAAATCTTCGTTTTATTATTTACGAATAATAGTTAGAGATAATAAATTTTACAGTGAAAAGTATTTCAGAGATAGTCACAGACAGATATTCAATGCGTAAACGAAATCAAGCTCAATAAAGTAGGTAAATAAAAAACTTACCTATCTGTTTTTAAATAGATAGATAAGTCGCAATAAAAAATATTTTTTGTTTGTATCATTTAAAGTATATTGAACTTTAGTAAATAATGATATCTTTTGGTATTTGATTTTAATAATCAATTAATATAATACAATTCCATACAAATATTATACAAATTTTAATTCCTTTTTTCGTTAAATTACTCTTTCATAGGTCAATAAAAAAGTAAAAAAATGTCTCTGACAAGAACACTTGTATTCACCCTGCTATCATGTCTTCAAACTTCAATCCACGCTCGCGTTCCCACTTCGTTCATGAAATACGTGGACTACGAAACACGAGACTTCATCATGGACTTCTCCATCGGCAACAACATCACCTTTACCTACTCTATGTGCGACCAAGAAAGCAACCTACCAACGAAGACATGCGTTCTTGCCCTGGAGCGCTTCAACGGCGAGCAAGGCCAGAAATTCTGTACCGTAAAACTGCATGCCAAGGGACGAAACAAAATAGTCGCTCGTGAATACGCATTAGCGCAGACCAGCCAGGACGACGTTCTATTTATGTGGAAGGTCGTTAACATCAAGAAGCAGAATCGTTATAACCCGGATTACTACGCGAAGGAGTCGCTGAAGGCGAGGCTTGTCCACATGTCGACGTGCGAGTACGAGGAGGTGAATTTTATGGTGGAGACGAGAAACAGACCGGAGAGTCAGGATCGAAAAATTAAGAGTGTGAATGTCATTACTTACGGAGATGGCTCGTTTGACATTGTTTATCGGAATAAGGCGCTGTGTGGAGAGACGAAAAAGTGCAAACTTATGTACGACCCCGAGCACCGGAAGTTTATAAGACCCAATGGTAAGAAGTTTTGATTATTAAAATTAATAATGTGCAAATTTTACAACAAACGTGTATAATATAATTATAAAAATATTATATTATGAAATCGCTAATTTCTGCGCACGTAAAAATTCTAAAAATATTTTTTTCGCGCCATATATAGGTAAAATTCAATTTTACGCTACAGTATTCGTATAATGTAGTTTAACGCATATCAAATATGATAAAAATAATGATTAAACTCACACATGAAATTTTTTACTTATTACATTCAGTACATAACTTAATAACCCTGTCGTTTCTTTACCTCAGCCTCGTCAATCCCAGTTGACACGCTCGCTACCCTCTCCACCCAGGTAAAGCCTCTGATCACGGCGGACTCTTATCTCTCGGGCTACATCGTCCACGCCACGACGTCACTTCAATCCGGTTCTCTCAAACTCCTGGATCCTAATGGTGAGCTCCTCCTCGACCATAAATACTCGCACTCCATTTTCGACAATCCGGAGCCCGTGGCTAACATCGCAACGTCATACGCTTACGGACTCCTGGGGCTCTGCCAGCAGTACGTCGACGGCGAGCATCTTGACTGTTCGCAATTCGACGGCAGCGGTAACGCCACCCTCGGAGTCGCGATCAGCCTCAGGTGGACCGATTTGCGCCTCGTACGCATGCTCAATATAAGAGACGGAGGCTTCGCCGTCCTAATCGGCTACAGGAATGCGAACTATGAGAGTTCGTTTAGGAGGATCGATGTGTTGAGGGTGGATGCCAATGGACAGCTGAAGGAGACGAACAGACTGAACAGCGAAAAATGCTCGCTGAGCAAAGCTAAGCTGAACGCGGAGATGTTTGAGAGGACGGGGTTCGACTATTGCTACTACACGGCATGCTTGAATGAGAACGGAGGGGAGTTCAGGCTGAAGGTTGATAGCAAGTGCTTCGAGAAGGAGAGGGAGGTGAACGAGGCGAGCGAAGAGGACGAGGAGGAAGAGGAGGAAGACGAATGGTGAGTGGAGTGGAGATTGAAAGCCGGTGAAAAGTATTGGATAAGTAAATGCAACAGCAGCATGTTTCTGCTATCATTTTCTGTAGCATTTATTGTAATCTTTCTTTATTTGAATCATGTTGTAATTAATTTAACTTTGTCAGTACTAATTTAATGCATCATTATTATTATTGTGTAATCTCAAGTTAATGTATTGAAACGTTAAAATAAATAGATTACAAAATTTACACTAGATTTACAAAATTTATAAACTATATTTTTATAGAATTAACGAATGGTTGTGGAAATTAGATTGCTTGAAATGATTTAGGCTTTGAACTCTTTAATAAATCTGAATGTATACTCTTCAACACAATATAAACAACAGCACAACATCTTGTTAATTTAACTTACAGATTTTATCATCACCTACTTTCAAATAATATTTTATACGCCACAAATGTCAGAAATTACACTCTTCACTAAAAAATACTCTTCTCACATATTTGTGCCCTCACCTTTCTCTGGGTAACGGGCCACTGACCGGTTTACTCTTTTGCCGATGCGCTGGTATTTAGATGGACGCTGCAAGAACTCGGCAGTCATTCGCGGGCAAACTTCATCGAGTGCAAAATGGTATGCTAAGTGCGTTAGGGTATTGGATTTCGGAGGTCGTATAATTAAAAGTGATATTTGCAAAAGTACTTTAAGAAACTATTGTACTCGGTTGTCTACTTGGAAAATACTATTACGTGCTGATAATTGAAATGTAAAAATAATTTTGATGTTGCATGGTTTATTATTATAAACAGTATTTTTATGTTAAAAAATCCTGCTGCTTAAAGTTAATTTAATATTTGTTAGTGAAGCAGAATTTCGAAGACATACAAGTAAGTACATATTATATACTCTGTTATAATTATTCGCACTTTGAGTAGGTTAAAATATGCATATATCTGCATCATATATCTTTACATTTTTTACACAGAATTCTTATAAAATGCACAAAGCTGGGTATTTAGAAAATTCTTCATTGCGAATAGTTTTTTGTTGAAAAATAAAATTTTCAAGCCTATTAAAATCTAGTTTATTACTTTATCTTTGACGTATTGTTAACAAAAAACATAAACCAGACTTGTACCATTTTTTTTAATTACAATGTTTTTAAAGTCGTGATTCATTTAAAGATTTAAAATGAATTTGCTACACTAAAAAAGAAGAATATTTATAAAATATAAAACAATTCTTTGTTTCTAAAATTTTTTAAATAATCATCGTAGTTCATTGCACTGTATGCATCATATTCATTTATAGGACTAAATTATTTTAATTGCAAAAGGATAACAGCGTTGCATAAAAAAAATAAAAATTATATCAAGTTTAAATCAGTATAAATTTCTTTGCATACAGTTAATAATTCATCCATCATATCATAATTTATTTAACAATCCATCGGAAAAATTCTTCAATTCTCTTTACCGACACCCCTAACTAAATTTCTCTCTTTTCAGAATGTCTTCACCACGGCTCATCCTCTCCCTCTTCTTCATCTTCGCCATGACCTCTCAGGTCCTCTCAAAGAGGTCGTCCATCCTCGAGCTACTGAAGATGCCGGTCTATTCATACATCGCCGGTGAGAACTTTATGCGCTCTTACATCATCTGGCCCTACGGTCAATCAGCATCAACGAAGGACATCACCATAGGTCTGGAGACGTACAACTTTGATGGCGGATTACGTCAGAACAGCACGTGCGTTTTGCGCCTCAGTACGGGCAGCGACAACATCACCATCGACAATCAGTACTTGTTCGTCGTCCTGGGCAAGAACAGAGCGGTAGTGCTGTGGAAGGAAGGTCAGTACAATGATACAGGATACGAAGAGGGCAGAAAACCCCTACCACAGTTGAGACACGAGTACACAGAGGCAGTGGTGAAGATGAGGGTGGTGAATATGGACTACTGCCATCACCACAGCGCCAAATTCGAGATCGACGAGCCGGTGAAAAGGCGCGGAAATATCCTACGAGACGTGAACATCGTGCCCTGCGAAGACGGCTCGTTTTTCGAGGTCTTCTTCCGGAACAGACGGCTCTGCCAGGAACATCGCTGTCGCGCAATGTACGATTCCAACGCGAACCTGGTCGCCCAGCCTGACGCCTACCTCGATCTCGACTTCGACCTAGCCACTGAAGAGATTTACAAGATGAATTCCAGCGGGCCATACGTCATTCTTGCTTCTGATGACTACAAAGCTAGGTCCTACCTATTGCTGATCAACTCGCGTGGCGAGCGATTAGTCAACCACACGTTTTCCCAGCAATCGTCAATCCGCATCAACGAGTTCAAAAAGCTTGCGAGCTCCCACGCGCATGGCTACCTAGGCTTCTGCGAGCAGTCCTACAACGTGAACCAGCTCACCTGCAAGCAGTTCGATGCTGATGGCAACCTCAAGCTCAACTTCACCATCGAGGACCTCGCCGAGAAGATGGGCCTCCTGCGCGTAATGAACCTACCCGAGGCTGGATTCGCCCTCGTCGTGGGGAAGACCACCTCTAAGGGTTACGACCATGTGAAACTGTGGAAGGTGGAACCGAACGGAGAGACTGCCGAGGTCTCGGCCAAGGAGAAGTATTCGTGCAGCAACAGCGAGGGAAAGATGGTTGAGATGGAGCTCTTCGAGACGAGCGAGGGTAGCATTTGTCTTTCGTACGCCTGCTTTGGTTTTAGCCGCCGCTACAATAAATATGATAAGGGCCAGCAGGGTGTACTGGTCAAGAACGAATGTTTGCTTAGTTGAGCTGTTATGTATATTCAAATAATCAAAGTAAGGGTTACGTATATCGTGTTATATTGTGAATTATTGTGATTGTAATGTTTATTATACTGATACTATATTTATTGTGATAAAAATAATCTTTTAAATTATTCGTAGTCTTAGAACTCGTGTAGCGGTGTATACCGATCTTATTAATTTGTAAACTTTCGAAAAATAACTAGAAATTATCATCTAAAATAAATGCGTACAGTTATATACTCTGCGTCTTTCCTCTCCCACCTTTCCTTCTCATAATCCGAAGCCAACGGAACCAGTTCGCGAAGAGGATTCTTCACGGGCAACTTCCACGCGACAAAAACGTTCCGTATACGCTGATTGCAGAATCAAACGGGCAGGTGTTTTGCTTAACCCCGAGAGGAGGTATACGGTGACTCGTCCAAAGCGTCTTTGGTTTGTGGCTACGTTGTTGATGAAGTTTTAATTGGATCCGTTACTGTGTGTGAGTGAGATTTGCGCGGTGTAATAGTATCGGCTGGGAATATTGGTGCATTATTATTGTATACCGTTAGGTTTTTTCTATAAAATAACATTCGTGAACTTGTATTTAAATGTTCTCAATGGAAATGTGACAATAAAGGATATAAATTGAATTTTATATTTGAAAACAGATTGATTCTAATTAATTTTTTCTATTGAAAAATGTAAATACCACTAAGAGTATGGTATAAATTAATCCTGAAATATAACCGTAAACATAGACGTCACAGCTTATCCAGACTTTTTTCCAGAAAAAACTAGCAGTGCCCTCGAATGCAAACCGGCTTCCCGTAAACAGCTTTAATACGGTAGGAGGTAAACGTCTTATTCTCTTATTTGCTTTTGTTGACGCTGAAGGTGCATACAATTTGCATGTATAATAATGGCTTTAATCTTTTTTAATGGAAAAGAGCTTAATTTTTATTACTGAAGCAGTATTTTTTAAAGAGTTATTTCAAATGTTGTATATTTATTAAATTATTAACATTTTGCTTTTTTATAGGCAATTAATGAACCGTTATGAAATTTTCATAACGACAACTGTAAAGTACTCTGATTTCTAAAAATTTTAGTTTTTTACTTTTATTTTTTTTTGTCGTAAGTAAATCGTTATAAACTACATTCCTTGATAATTTTCAGATTCTTAAGCTTACATTTTTTTACACTTTAAAAAAAATTGTTGATCATAATAAAAAGGCGATGCATCATTTTATCGAACAATAGTCAGTCTGATAAACAGAGTATACATTTAAAATTTCATAAAGATCTGCAATAATTTTCATATCAAGAGTTTGATAAGTATTTACTTTCATCTGTTTTATTTATTTTATATAATTCTATTATTAATAAACTAGTTTAGTTTCTTAGAAAACTAGTGCATCACAATAATCCTATAATATTTATTTAACTCTCCGATATAATTTTCAAATAACCCACTGCCGATAATTACAGGCGCTGCGTGACCTTCTTTCGGGAAGCTCTTGTGGGTGATAAGTTGCCGACATGCGGTTACTGTATGACGGAACGCATTTGCTCTTAAATGAAGTCACGGTTACATGATTAACTATCGGCATGGACGATCAAATTAATAGAAACAGCAACATTTTGTACGCTAGTTCCACTCTTAAAAAAACGATGGCCGGAAGTTATAAAGCATTTAAAGATTGATTTGATATGTCTCTATGAATAGGCGCGAGGATCCGTTTGATTTGAAATTTTGAAACTGAAGTATTTAGAACTACTAAATAATTAAAATTGAATAAAAACATTGGATTTGTTTGCTTAAAAATGTATCTAATTATCTCATCACTTGCCCTAATTAAAACTAAAATAAGATAAAAAATAGCATTTATAAAATAGCAAAAATAAAATGGCACGGGCGAAGTGCGTTTGAATTTTGCTAGTAGTATAAAAATATTGTGTTTAAATGTTGTTGTATATCGAGATATATTTTATTAAAAATTGTTTTGGATAAAAATAGCAAGAATACAATAATTTTGAAGCAAGTTTAAATAACTTTAAAGTATTCGTGCAAAGTATTCGTGCAAAGTATTCGTGCCAGGTATTCAAAGGTGCAAAGTATTCGTGCAAAGCATTCGTGCAAAGTATTCGTGCCAGGCTGTACTTGACATGAGTCTACTGATATCCTACAGCTTAAGTACAACCTAAAGATTTGCTGTAAGCACAAGATTAATTCCTTATCATACAAATATTAGTTAACACGTCAATGACATAGCGAACATAACAACGAACCACGCGTATAATTATATAATATATGAGCTTAATTAAACTCATCACTTATCAACCAACCTCGTAGCCCAGATTAGAACCCCAAGCACCCCGAACCTCACAATAAAAACCACAACCGCAAAAGCTCTCCTATAGTACTCACTGCACACTACCTCAGCATCCAAATTCAACTCCCTCACTCGTCGCGTATAAATAATCCCGCCAAAACAGCGAGAGAGCGAAAAAACGCTACTATACTCACCCTCGCCCATAAAACTCAATCTACATTATAATTTCGCGCCGTGGCAAAATAAAAAAAAAAGACAGCGGCCGCTCGCTGGCGATGTCGTCCTCTCCCGTTGTATCATTAAATATGTACTGTACGCGCGGCCGCGTGCGAATCTCCGTCGGCGAGCCGTAAAACGCGACAGTATGTGCGCGCGCGTACGCCGTCGTTAAAACGAAGATTGAAAATCTGAATTAAATGGCTACGGTGCCGCTGATGCCCCGGTTTTGCGGCTTACCCAGCATACGCCCCCGATGTATATGTGTGTGGTATAATGGATTTTAACGGATTTCGCCGGTATGTTATGACGTACTTATCCGAAGTTTTCTGAAATTTTTTTTTTTTTCAAGTTAAATGGACTCTGTAATGTTAGTTCGTATATGCACGGATTTCATTCGTATTCTTTGAATTTTTTGTCTATATTATTATTATTATTATTATACGGTACATCTATTTTTATTTTCAAATACTAATAACTTATATTATAATTATAAAGTGATGAAAGAAATAATAAATTGTAAATTGAGAAGATAAATGAAAGAAAAGTTAATTATCTCTGGAGTGCTGTAAAAATATTTTTATACCAATGTTTGCTCCAAAGGAGTTAACGATAATAAATTAGAAGAGTTGGATATGGAATTAAGGTCGAGTTAATTACATTAATTAAAAATTTCATCCAATCAGATAAAAACTTTTTTTTTACAATATTACGTTGATAATAAAATCTCTTAGTATTAGCTTTTTATATTAATCTTCTGAAGGTAATATAATACAGCATACACACATTGACACATTTACGAATGGTCCTAAATTATGAAATCTAATTTATATTGTTATTAAAATGTCTCTATATATAGATGAGTGAAAGTGTCAAGTGATACTTTGATCGAAGTATTCAATACGTATACAAAAATCATTTCACCGAACTTCACAAAAAAATTGTTTACATCGAGCAGAATCCATGTCCTCGAAACCATATATACGAGTACCCCCGCTCTTCAACAAAACGATGACAGACCCTCGGAATATTATTTTCATAGCGACAAAGAGAGAATAGAGCGACAGCGCAGGGGCACCGCGCGAAATTTGAAAAATACACAGCGAAAATACATGCGGCCATGAATGGCACAATGCCGGGATGGCGAAATACGGAAGAAATGTGAAAGAAATAATACGATGTAGCGGAAAATACTACCGCGGGTTAAACGGGGAACGGCCTGCGCTGGAAAAGTCGTCATTTCCGGTCAGCGCGCGGGCGCGCACAATGCGAACGAAGAAAGCCGTGCGTATATATATATGTACGAGTGCGAGCGATGAAAAGCGCTGGGGCTTGCGGGGTTGATATTTCATTGTTATTCCCGTGTGCCGTTCGCGGCCGAATGTTGGCCGCTTATTACGTTAGCTTGATTAATCGGAGTTTATTTTTTCTCGCCATGAGTTTACGATTTGAGGTAAATATTGATTATTTGTAATGTATACGTAGTGGATTGAAAAGTATGAAAATATGAAATAAATCAAAGCAAATGAAAAATTTGAATAAACTTGTTGAAAAACGTTATAATAACAGTATAGAAGGATCAAATTTACGAATGAAAATATTTTTACAGAATAATAATTTTATATTTCATACTCTGCGTGTGGGTTAATTAAGGAAGAAAGTATTCCAGCAAAAGATTATTTTGGAAGTTTGAGTCGTGCGCGCTTGCGCTCACTAAATGCAGTAACTAACGGATTAGATTTTCCCCTGCAACATTCTCGACTAAGTCTGCAGGAGGTAAGTGGTTTTGAGGTACTTTCATATTCTATATCCAAGGAGAACGTTCTTAAAGTAGTTTGAAGTATCTTAAGGTAACTTTGTTGCGCGCCTGCGTGCGGCTTAAGGCGAACTGGATGTTGACAAAAATTAGGCGAGAATTTGGAGGACTAATAAGTACTCGAGTTTTTTCAAAGTTGCCGGGCAGAAAAGTTTCTTGCGACCAGATAAGAAAACCTGTGCGAAGATTTAAGGAAAATTAAAAGTGATCATTGAAAATTGCATGGAAATAGTTAAGAATGTATGAAAAGGGTGAAATAATTATCATTTCTAATACAATCTAAAATGTACTTTTGCCAGATTTTAATCTAAATCCATTCATTTTTTGGTTTGTTACATTAGTTAGTTTCCTTTTTAGTGAACCGAGGATACTATTTACTCACAAAACTTTTCCTCGATCCACGTAACTCTTATTTTTTGTGAAGTTAATTTAATTATATTATGCCAATGATTCAATCATCTTTTTAGATTTTTTTTTATTCTTCTAAAGTCTTCTTCCAGAATTTCTTGTTGTACGTCTTTTCACCAGCTTTAATCAAAGTGAATTTATTCATTTACCACTAATCCTCCTACGACCCAACAACCCCCACTATCGCTCTTCAAACCTTGCTCACATTTATTACATACAAGCGGAAAATCATCGCTCTCTCTCCCTCTTTCTCTTACCAAGGGCGAGTCGCGAGACAAAAACACTGCGACGCGGAAAAAGGAGACAGCCACGTGTAGGGAATATGAAGAGAGCGCGAGAAATGGAGAGAGTGGAGAACGTCGTTATACGTAATTGTCAACGATGCAATCTGGATGCTTTTTGCTCTGGCGTAGAGGAATCTCGCGGTAGAATGTCGAGATTTTTAGCAGGTGAATTGGTTTTGCAAAGTTTTCCGGGTAACTATAAAAAGGGGGGAATGAGGTATGTGTAAGGAATGGATAGTTTGGTGATGAAAGTTATTGTAAAAGTGAACCTCAAAATGATTGGATTGCAATATAGAAGCACTCATTATTTTACCATTAGCGACATCAACAATAATGAAAATACACAGCCGAATCATTGAAGAATGTTTTAGATTCATTTCAGCTTTATTTTGATTTCCACATTGCTTTTTTTGTAGTTTAAAAACATAACATATAATTTACATTTATTTCATCCATGTAAATCTTTTACAATAAATTGTTAAAAACGAAAGCTTTCAATTTATTTCTAATTTTTCTCTTGATCGTTTTATCAAAATATTTCATTTCAGCTAATAGCTATCTATTTTATAAAATAAGCTACTGAAATTTATTTCGAAATGTAATGTATACATATTTCAATTAAACGAATAATTTAGAACGATAATGTATCAAAAATTCAGCAATTACTTTTTACTACGAAAATTTCGAATTTACAAACGTCCACCGATACGAAAGAGAATGATAAAAAAGTAAGATTAATTAGCATAACCTTATTTTGATCGAAGAATTACGCTGATAAATCCACACGATTGACATTCATTTCAAGCACTAAAATACGAGTGATCGGACGAAACTTCATTAGCAAAACACATCATCCCTTTTTCCAACAATACGACGAAGTCCGTTTTTATTTATCCATAAATAATAGCGCGTCTACTATAAAAATTTCGACTACCAATGGCATGCGTAAAATTTTAAGCCCACCCGCCTCCGCGGCGTGCATTAACCATTTTTTAATCCTCGCGCTCACTCGACACTCGCCGAAATTTTAAAAGTGCGCTTTTACCGATGACTATATGAATTCGATGAAAGCGAAAATTCACGACACAAAAGCTCTCTCTCTCTCTCACTCTCTCTTGTACTGAAAATTCAATTGGAGAGCATGCGCACGTGTAATCCGATCGGCTTCGCCCTCGTCGCCAATATTCCGAGGGGCATTTAAAATTTCACGCCCATACTGTCGTCGTAAAAGTGCGCGACTATTTGTGTGCGCTGGTATGACGAAAATTTGAAATTTTTCGGTATGTCGAGGATCAATTGATGATAAAAAGTCAAATTCGCTGCGGGCGAAGTTAATTTAATGAAAAGTTTTACAAATATGGAAGGGAAATATTTTTGGAAGTATTGAGTTTCAAATTTTTCGCATATTACTTAAATTCAAGTAATTCAATTTTTTGATTACTTTGTAATAAAGGGATTAGATAATATTTAGTTAATAAAGTCAAGCTTTTCCGAAATAAAAACTAAATTAAAGAGTATTTATGATCTCTTGTATGTACTTGACAAATATGGTTCATAAATATTGTAAATTTAAATTTTGTTATTTAAATTATTTTACTTACAAATAGTCAATAATAAATAAAGTATTGATTATTATATAAAATATCTACTTTAAAATAATTGTATAGTGATGAAAACTATATTACTTTTTCCATTCTTTTAATGAAATACACCGGTAATGAGTGCCTATCGAAACTTAAATGCTAAAACACTTAACCTAAAATACTTAAATGCTTAATATTAATAAGTATAACTATTGATTGTAATGTGAATTTTAGAGTACTTTAGGATTAAAAAGGTTTGCATCACTTCAAGAGAAAGATTTCACAACCCGCTACCTCTTTAACGCAACAAAGAATTCATCGTATCGAGAAAAAACTCCAAATGCACCGACTTTCATCTACCCCCGACGTCTCCGCCTGTGCACTATATATACATCCACGCGAAAGACGCGACAATCCATTAGCTGTATATACGTGCCCTCTCTCTATATATCCCTCCCGTTGTTACAGTTAAATGCGCTCTCGCACGGGCGCGCTGAGTTAATGGACAGGTGGGATCACTCGCGTCGATGTGTACATGTATACATCAGCACGTGCGCGTTGATTGCACTTACGTCGCGGAAGTTTCGGCGAGATTAATAATGCCGGAGGCATATCCGGATGGATATGCGATATCGCGCATAGTGCGCCTGCACATATATACGTGAGCGCGATGATGCGATGCCTCGAGGAAGCGTTTGTGTGTATGTGTATATGCCTACATTACGTATGCACGAGAGTTTTTGAAGAGATGCGTACGTGGAAATGGGCGGTTATGTGAGTGATGATGACGACGGTTGTGTTTACGCAATTTTGGCCCGGTGAATTAATGTTGCATGCTACGCTATTTTGTTACGTTTCGTTTATTCAAACGTTGCGTGATGAAGGTTTATAATCCAATTAGTTCGTTTGAATTCAACGAGTCTTGATACGTTGAGGTTTTATAAAAATTATGGAATTATGTGAATCAAATTTCACAAAGTTCCTCTAATGTGTTGGATGTAAGAGGTACACAAATTTTATGGATGTTCGTGAAAATTTCATTAAATAAATAAATGATTCGGTATTTTTAAATTAGAATGAGGAAAGAAATAAATAGGTAATGAATTTTTCTTTTACTTTATTAGTGTAGATTGAAAAAAATTAACAACTTTTTATGCAATGCTGTGGTCGTACAAAGCAACAAGTGACAATATTATTAACACTATAACTACAAACTGTGTGTATACATATAATTTAAGTAGATCGAGGTAATTCGGCCAACATAACTCTAGTGTCCACTATAGTATATTTGCTATGTTGTCTTTTTACATTTTTCTGGATTATTTATATGATAAATTTATAAACCTGCATCAATAAGTCATAAATGATCATAAATTATGTCCAATTTTTTAGCATATAAAAATGTTTTTGTAAAAAAAAATAATGAGAATGCCCTAGTTTTGATATTGATTTTATAGTAAGCCAAATCGTAAACAGTTTTTTTTTTTTTCAAGTTCAAATTATCAAAAATGTATACACATACGATACGATCTACCTGATAAGAAAAAAATTCCGAACACTTCGAGAAGAAAATTGGTCTGGCTAAGAGCTACAAAATAAAACTGGCTAGCTGTGCCATTAGCGTATGTATCTATAATACGGATTTCTCTTGTAAACAAATGAAAATAATTTGGAAAATTTTGAAATAATTTTTAATAATAATTTGAATAAGAAATAATAATTTGAATAAGAAATAATAATTTGAATAAGAAATAATAATTTGAAATAATTATAGGTTTATATTAGACCTACCTCGAGTTAGATTATAATAAAAATGGAATTTTATTTCTAACCAACTGATCTGGCAACTGACCCCTATATTTAAACCGATGATCTATTTATACATTTACTTCTAAATTTATGTGAATCCTTGACTGTCATAATTCAAATAATCGATCGTCAAAGTTTCATATAATAGGTATGTAATGGCCATTCAAATATGAACCGTCACTTTTACGATCAACAATAATGAGCACACCGTTTCTACTTGAACGAGAAATTTTAACAAACACGTATAACATAACAATCTACTAGTTACACTAATAATTCAGCAATAAAAATAATAAATGACAATGCATAACCTATAAACAAGATAATACCAAGCTGCATCGGTGAAGCTCCCAAAACTTTCGGTCCTATTTTCTTCTTGTTTTTCCAAACGGAAAACCTCTGCATATCTACCCAATTTTTGTAAATACCTGCTTCAACGATCATTTGAAAAAGATTGTTAAACTTGTCAACAAACGGCGAGCCTTTGACATGTCCAAACGTCTGGAAATCCGTGTTGAATACTTGATCAGCCACCTTCATCACCGGACTGTCGTCGGGATTACGGTACCTTGCCGCATAGTATTGCGCATATGTCATCGGTGCTATGCAGATTCTATCCTTCAATTCTGCCAGTTTTTCAAAGCATTCCGCGACCCGAGTGATTCCACGTAGCTTTGGCTTCAGCTTCAGCATGAATTCAGTGCCGTTGCGATTCATGATGCTGCTGAAGTACTCTTTGTTGATGTACACCAATTTTCTGTCTAGGTGGTTTAGGGGATCGATGATTACCTGCCTGTCCACGATGATTTTGTTGTTTGTTAAGAATGCAACCATATCCATGGAGTAGTTACTTGATATCAGAGCTAGCACCAGGAATAGGAGACTTTCCGCTCGACCTTGTGGCTGCCTTCGTACGGGGATTCCAAATAATACTCGAAATGTGTAGGATGTTGTGTAGACTGTTGAACTAAATTTGAATATGAACTTGATAATAGTTGTGATGATCAAGGTCACCACTACCGGGATACTGACAAGAGCCAAGAATTCGTTCAGATTGCTCCATTCATAATGGTACAGAATCGGTACGGTCATGAGCATATGCTCGGTCCACAGTGCTTTACCAATCAAAACGTTTCTTCCAGGAAATACCGTATCCATGGATATGGTAATCGCGGTAATATCCGTTTGGTGTTCCTCTACATTTTTTAGAAGCGAAGCCAATGTATGGATATTATTGTTTACGAGATTGATTGAATAATTCATTACTTGGGATGACACGTACAGAAATTGAAAATTGATGTTGTCGAACTTTATACCTGTTCTAGTATGCAGATTCATGTAAGGAGGCTTGTAGTAATTCAGGATGTTGATAGGATAACCGTTCATGTTCTGTAACTTGTTAGGAAATATTTTGCTCGACGGATACAAATAATTTTTACTGTAAAGTTTTGTGAAAGGATTGTAGAGCATGTACATTGCGTTATGGTTCTGATCTATTGTTAGTACCAAAAAGTCCAGAAATTTCAAGTACCAAGCATATTCGAATATTTGGGCAAAGTCCACAACTGTTGAATTGTTATGGAAAAATATGACCAAACAGCGTGGTCGAGATGGTGTTGGAGCAAGATCAACAAATACGTCCAATGTATCTTGGATTGTTTTCGGAAAAAATTTGTCATTACTCTGCAATATCACATATAGTGAGACTGTCCTTGGATTTCGTAAAGCAGGTAAACTTAAAGATCTCTTATCATCATTAATAATCATTTCTGATAAATCAATTATACAAGACGGTACATCAGAAATAAGTTTTTTTATAATTTGTTGTATTGGAGGGATAGAGAAACTTGATTTTTCCATAAATAGTGTTACCTCATGTGTTGAAATATCAGAAATTATTTTTCTAAAATTTAAACTAGACACGTGGTTCCCACTTGTCCTAATGGGCTGTAAATTCATACTGACAAGTATAATTAAATATCTGATATACATTTTATCAGTCATGCAAATAAGAACGTCTATGTTATTGGCATTGTACGTATTATTATATTGTATTATAATCAATGTTTGATAATTTTTTCAAAGTATACAAATTGTATACATTGAAAAAACCGCACCAGGTTACACGCCCGGAGAGGTTCATTTATCGTAAAATGATCTCTTGGGAGGGCGTTTAATTAGTTATATACTTTATTAGTTAAATACTCAAATACTCTCGTGCTCGCGCGAGAGGAAGAGGGAGATAGAGAGAGAGAGGGGGGGAGGAGTGAGACAGAGAGAGAAATGGGACCTAGCGGGTGTGCGATAGTGTACGTGATAGTGTAAGGCTGCGTGACCTCGTGGTATGACGAATGGCTGAACGTCTACTCCGCGTTCTATCTCGTTCTAGAGTCGTCCTCATGTCTGACTGGCTATCTCTCTTATTATTTCATTATTTTATAATTTAATCTAGCCTCTACTATGCTTGTTCTAATATTTCCCACTTTCCTAATTGTCCTTGAATGCGGATCGACTGCACCTGAAACGTAAAGGTTTTTTAGACACCGATTTAGCAGATTTGGTAGCTCCGCCTGTCCTTCTACGTCCAACACTTCACCTACATGTGACCGAATTTGTCTCTGGAAAGTTTCCACACACAACAAAGATTTGGTTTATTAAAGCAGATTGTTAATATAGCACTGACAGTTATAACGATATCAGTTTTATATTGGTAATATGTAGAGAACTTCAGCTTTGTTATTTTCTTAGTCGTGCAAACAAAAGTTTGCTTTTGAACTGAAATTTTTGAATGTTTTTAGCTTATTGATAAAAGTTCCTCGTGCGCAAAAATATAAAGTAAAAGGTATTTTAGTTGTAATCGATACAGTCATTGTAAACAACTAATCATGTTAAATTAGTACGATACTAAAGCTATAGTTTTTAAATATTTTTTATCGACCAAACACTTTTAAACCAATTAATTATAAATATAAACAAGTTCGCTATTTGCACTCGAAAAGTGAAACGCAAATCTATCGTAGCATATTGTACACGAAAAACTTCCTATGCGCCAGCTTAGATTACAAAGACAAACGACGATTAAATATACGACGATGCACGAGTATTATAAGCACAGCAATATTGGAGTAAGGTGTTGGTGCTCCTTACAAAGCGCGTAGAAAGGATTCGCTTCCCTCCCCGGTGGCGTCGCGCGACTAATTGTCCCGGGCGGCCGTTAATTGCCCTTATCGGCGTCCCGGATATGCAAATTCCCGGTCGCAGTGTCTTTCTCCCCCTCATGCACACCCTCGCGCTAATTAAGTGCGCACGCGGCTGCTGCTGCTGCGTTTTGGAGGAGGCGGGCCACGTGATTTGTAATGGCTGATGTTCGGGAATCGATCGCCTTTACGAGGATTAGTTATGCGGGTATGCGCGAACTTATTTGCATAGAGAGATGATATTTATTTTTGCGACGGGGGCCGTTAAATTCAATTCAAGATTCTTTTATAGTGAAAAGTAATTGTTTCGTTAATCGATTAATACCCCAGTGTGTTAAAGAGTTAGTATAGTCCCCATTAAGATAAGCGAAATGTCAGTTAACGGAAATAAAAATCTAATTGCTTATACTATATACCTATACTTATAGGTACTTGAGAAAAAAGATGTTTGGATACACGAAACGGATCATTGTACCTAGTTCTTTTGATCAAATGCACGAGGTTTATTCATGATTCATTCGCTCCTGAAGCGAAGATGATGGCACACCACACCAGTGATGTGATAAGAAGTTTAGGGTATTTTCAAGAGTACTCCTCTGAAATCGTTTTAAAAAAATTATAGAAGGAGATATTACAAGAAATGAAACCATTGTTCGATAAGTTCAATTTTAATCTACGGCTCTCGGTTTGGAAATGATAAAAAAATACATTTATAACAACGGTATATTACTCAACGTAAAATGAAATACGACTTTTTAATACAGAGCAGTCTATTGATTTAGGAGAAGAGAATTGTTTAATTAAGTGAAATCGCTGTAGATAAAACATTTACCATGACATAAAATGATGAACAGTGTTTGTAAATATATTTTATCATATCATATGTAACAATACATTCATTTCCGTTCATTCAACTGTTAACAGTTCATGGACATCAATATCATTGAATGGAAAAGAATAGTACTTTTCGTATCATGGATATAAAGTTGAAAGCCGGCCCCGAGGGCTATGAAGATCGCCCAAGGGTTGTAAAGTTTTACGCCTGCGGCGCGAATGTTTTTTTTTCGTCACAGTTGTATGATGTATACTCATTTTTTCCCTGTTCTGTGGGCACAACATGCAAATTCACGCACACTAGGCATAAATTAAAAAAGGTTGGAAACTTTCGTTTAGAAAGAGAGGGAAAGAAAGAGAGGGAGAGAGAAAAAGAGAGAGAAAGAGAGAGAGACCGAGAGAGTCAGAGAGAAAAGAGAGAAGAGAGAAAGAGAGAGAGAGAAGAGAGAGAGAAAGAAAATTCGATATCTTTATTTCTTCTTTATCTTTCCTTGACGTACACTATTCTCTTTCTCTGTCTTACACAGCACAAGTAAAATGTAAAAGGTCATCTACATTATCATCTAAAGTGAGGGAAATTTTTCGCTTTTTATGCTCTCAATGCTGAAAGCCGATTGTACAATAACATCAGCCACTACAAACAACAGACGGATTCGTATTAAAATCAATTTTGTCTGTAATTAAAGTACGTTTTGGTACTTTTCAAGATTCTGTGCTGCCATCTTGGCAGAAATAAATGTAAGTTGACCAAGCAAATTGATATTTTTATTTCGCTTACTCTAAACACCTTCCTATCTAATTAGCAGAGGGTCAGGGATCCGGATTAAGGATTCGGCTGAAACTTTGGGATATCTTTTAGGATATGAAAATATGAAGAAAGCTGCAATATTAGACCCTAACGCACAATAAAACTAAAGTTCTGGGCACTTTTAGCTTTATTTTAAAGAAAGTCTTAAAATAAACCTTTTCTTAAAACGGCAGCTATTTAACTTTAGAAAGTCTTAGATATCATTTCAATTAGAGAAAAATTGAGCATCAAAAATGCACTGTTTGATCCCTAAAATTCACTGTTCGACTGCCTCTGTATTTTAAGGTACTTTCGATGTTCAATGAAATGTTCATAACTTTGGAAGGAATCGATATTTTTTAATCTTTAAAAAGGCAAATGGAAAACTTTTTTTCTCTATTTTTGTTTTCTCTATTTGAAATGATATTTAAGACTTTCAAAAATTAAATAGCTGCCGTTTTATGCAAAGGTTTTTTTTAAGACTTTCTTCAAAATAAAGCTAAAAGTGCCCAGAGCTTTAGTTTTTTTATGCGTTAGGGTTTAATATTGTAGCTTTCTTCATATTTCTATAATCTAAAAGATATCCCAAAGTTTCAGCCGAATCCCTGACCCTTTCCTAGTAAGATTCGCAGAGGTGTCGGCGGATCCTAGGAATCTCAAGAACCGTTAAATTTCCTCTATTTTATTCAAGTAATTGTACAAGCAGATATAGCGTTTCAGTTGATAAGATACTCAAGACGTAGTACAGTGAGTAGTACATCGTCTCGGGACACGCGTACGTGTCATTCAGTTATCTTTTGTCTTCTGCCAGTGGTTGATCACTGTTTATGGTAGAAACATGGACTTGGAAGAGGTGAGGAATCGTGGAAAACTTTGTACATTACTTATAAAAATTTTAAATAACTATTTTTATATTTCTGTTTTTACAGTTTTTTCGCTTTAGCGATCCAACATTTGACATAAAAGACAACGTTCTCGTGGGCAGAAAGTACGATGCTGAAGTAGAAACTGGTAATATTAGTGAACTGGTGTTGGATTCTTTAAAGAAATCACCGGAATTTCTCGGTCACGTAAGTAAAACTGCAAATAAAAATATTCTCCCTAATTATAATTTGTTCACGATCACGCAGCATTTTCTCCAATAAATGACTAACGAACGCGCCGATATTGTGAAACTTTATCTGTACTACCATCCCCGGTAGTAAATGAACCATATTTTATAGGAAGCATTTTTAGCATAAATCATAATGCAAAAATAATATTATTTATCTAAAAGTTCTACTATTACTTAAAATTCGAGCAATGTTCGTTTTTAGCCATAAAGTTTACTGAAAAATACCTAGCTTCTGGCTAAAATTCCTACCAGGAATAACAGGAGAATAATAAAATATTGTAGTTTCAGTATAATATACTCGGCTTAAAAAATTCACTATCGTCATTAATGCTTTGCAGTTCGATCTTCAGACGGGTCATGAGACGACCTTCGCGGAGATACTGGATCGCTCGGTACGTTGCGCCCTATGGCTGCGCAGTCGGGGGATCGGCCCAGGAGACATCGTCACTGTGTCGACACCCAACCGCACCGATGACTACGTGCCCTACCTTGCGACCTACTACGTCGGTGGGATTTACAATCCAGGATACAACGATTTGACTCCGAGTAAGTGGATGGCACTCTTATTTTACTAAATAAAATTGTGCTTTACAATCTATTGCTAATTTGCATAATTATGTGTCCTACGGAATGCTGGATGAGAGTACATTCGTTGCCAAAACGGAAGGTCCCAGGTTCGATTCTCGACTGAGACTTCCTCGATTTACCTTTATTATTTGCGTGTCCTCACTCGTAATATATGTTCAATAACATGTTGTTTAAATTTTTGACCGCCTTAAAATGACATGGTCTATTTATAAGTCAATGAGAGATAAGATAAAATAAATAATGTTTACACATTCTTATTGTTCCATTCGCTTCTATTCATCCGCATAAATACGATAAATTACAGATACCCCAAAAAATCTATATTTATTTATTTATTTATTTATTTATTAAACATTAAACTGGCATACGCTCTTGATACAGAGAAAGATATACAAAATATACAAGTGGCATGAGGTAGTTGCGTAGTTATATAATTAAAATCGCGAAGTAAGGGAGCGGAGAGCTTATTTAAAAGGATGGAGAGACGAAATGGAAGTGATGCGAGATGGAAGGAGGTTCCACGACCTCCTCAGTCTATCGTCTGTAGAGAAAAAACCGAAGTTAGATTTACAGGTGGATTCATGAAGAGGTTTGTGAGAACGAAGGGAATGGATTAAAAGTGGCGAGGATGAAGCAAATTGTATAATGAATGACATGAAAAAGAGTTATGCAGGATTTTCGTTAGTTCGTAATTTGAAGTGCAAGACTATTTCGGTGAAATCATGTTCGAATCTGCTCATCGGATTGTTAGTTTTGAAGCAAAGGTAGCGGAAGAAACGATGTTGACATGGATTAATAGTGATATTAGAATTGAAGAATTATAAGCTCGCGCTTTGCGCGCGCATATTTTAAATTTATGTAGTAAATTTAAAAATTTCAATTAATCAATCAGTTTATTTTATCATCATTTCAATCGAAATTGAAGCGAATCGAGACCGAGATAAAAATAATAAAATATTATCTCGAGATGCTATTTTTATATAGGCCTATGCTGTCATTTTCCTGGACAAAAATATAGCATTTGATTTCCTCTCATAGTTTATTCTCACCGAATTATCTCATATTAGGGAGTAAAGTACTTTATTCCTGCAAAAAGTAATCATGGAATTCCTCTGTCTTTCTTATTCTTAGTTTTTTTCGTTAACCCTACTTCCCAAATCAACAAAGTATCTACAGTACTTATAATCGATAATAAATTTGTTGCATGCAATGCGGGAATAGTCTACGATTTTACACTCTTATATAGCATAATTTACTATTTCGCACATTTCAGGCGCTGCACAATACTTCTTCAATCTCCACCGACCGAAAGTCATGTTTGCCGGTCCCGAAAACATCTCCTCGCTCTTCACTGCAGCCAAACTCGTTCCCGACCTCAGCTGCGAATTCGTCTGCTACGACAGTCACCCGGACTTTCTTTCTCTCAACCAGATCCTCTCCGAATCAACTGCCGAAATGGTCTCGAGCTTCCAGCCGACGAAAATCAAAAATCCCAAAACGCAGATTGCCGCTGTAATGCTTTCCTCCGGCACCACGGGCATCTTGAAGGGTGCCGCGTTGTCATATGAAACAATGGTGAATAACAGGATGAAGTACGTGCTGCAGAGAGGAGAGAGAAGAGTGCTCTGGTACTCGAATCTGTCGTGGATCACCGGAACGAATCTGATTACATCGTGTATTAGATTCAAATGCACGAGGTTCATACATAGCGGGTTCGACCCTGATGCTACCTGCGAGACTATACAGAATCACAAGGTACTTATAAACTCTATTTTGAATAAAAAAGCAGATTTTAATCAAATTTGGAGGACTGAAAAACTTAGTTAAATTTTTGGAACCAAAAGGTACCATAAGAAGAAAGATATTGATTTTTTCATTTAAGTAATTTAAGATGGAGACGTATGAGTCTTACCACATAAAAAGCACTTTATGATGACAAAATTTTCAGCCAAAGATAAGCATGCGATTATCATTTTATACCTCTACCAAATTAAGAAAAAATTTAGTTGAATCAAACACAGTACATATTTTAATCTCGAAAAATGTATAATTATTATTTAGCTTACGCCAGTAATTGTAAGACTTTCTTCAACAACATTTACTTTGTAAATTAACAAATAGCTCTTACTTTGATTAGTTGGGTATATCGAGAGAATGTTGATAAACGTGGTTTGCCAAATACTTGCGATCAAACGAAAACAGCATTTCTTGTTCTGAAAAGTCTGTTACTTCGTTGCAAAAAGCATATTACTCAACGCACCGCCAAAAAGAAGTGCAAGAGAGCAAACCGCTACGAGTAAGAACAAGTTTTAAGTGCAGAGCTACCTGTTAATTTAGTAACAACGGAGAACGGGCTTTAATTTAATTCGCCTTGATACGCGGAGAAAGGCTCGATTCGTTGAAACAAATGCAGAGCCAATCCTCGCAGTTTCATCTTACTTCGCTGGTACGAAACAAATGCAATTACGAAACGCGGGATTGAAATTACACAATTCGACAACAAACGGGCTTTATCTTAGAGAGTCACGAAATAATCTTTTCCTTTTCGAAACGATAAGATTACGCTATAGCATGCACATAAGTATCTGCAGCTGGATTTTAATCTGATAACAAAACAAAACTATCGATTCCAAAAAATTATAAACAAGAGTGGATGAAGGTTGTCACACTGCGTTCTATTTCTGGATGATGGTTATTTCTTTAGAAACTATAAAATCATTCCAAATGAGTCTGATTTCGGAACACAAAAGGTATTAGACTTTATGGCATGCGAATATTTTCTTCGTCTGAAATTTCTTCAGAAGACATAATGCAGCATCTATCTGCAAAGAAAAAATTACTTTAAAACACAACTGATGAAAAGCTGTAAAATCTAAAATTTCGTTATTATACCTATGTCGGGTTGAAAGACACAATGTGCGTTTATCATTTATACGACATAGTTTTGAAAAATAAAGATTTCTTTCTCTCAGGTATGTAGTTATAGAAAATGCTAACCAAAACTTCTGGAAAAGTGAGTATACCACATAGCTATCGTCATATGCCTTCATACAGAAAAATTAAAACAAAATTACTTGCTTATTCACAGATCGATTGGGTGCTCCTCACGCCGAGCATGCTGACTCGGCTATGCAAGGCCAAGGCATTCGAGCGCTACAACCTTAGGAGCCTCGAAACCATCGTGCTCACGGGCTCGCGGCCCGTTGCGCGTGTGATCGAGGAGGCGCAGACAGCTCTACCCCATGCACTCATTTCCAATTCGTACGGTGAGTAGGGCCTTTTTTATTTCTTGTGTAGAATATTGTTTCTTAGGCCGTGAGGGTATTTCGCTTGAGGGTAAAAATTAATATAAATGACTCTTATACTAGGATGAAGGAATGTCTATAATTCACAGTAATACTTTGTATTCTACATTTGACTACAGTTGTGCATTCATTTTTGCAACACCTTCTGTTGCTAAACGTTTTTGTCAAGTACTCCAATTTTAGATAATGTTACTGAAATCGCCATAAGCAACCAGAGTTGAAATAAGTGATACCATTTTTCTGAAATCAATTTTATTTTTCACATCTTTAGATTCGCTATCTTAGCTATCTTATAATAACGGATTTATATCGAAACAGATATCAACGGGGCTTTTATAATCAATTTTTGATACTTAAAAATGAAGGCTAGTGTTCGTCATTCAAACTGATTGGTCCTTCTTCTAGAGATAATCACAAATTTGTTTTAATTTGTTACAAAATTATGTATTCTTTTGAATGTTACCTTGCAAGTGTTTATGTTAGGAAAACGTGAAAAAATATTAATTTCTCAGGAATTATAAGCAATAAAAGATAAAAGATAGTGTAAGAAATAATTAAAAATTTATCTTTTTTTTACCGATTTTGTGGTTGGTGTTTTTAACCATATTTTTACGTTATCTTTCAATTTCCAATCAGGAATGACAGAATTGGGTAGCTGGACTACATTTCAGACCAAGAACAGAAAGAAATGCGATTCCATTGGACACATAGTTGAAACCGTGCAGATGAAAGTCATCGATCCGAAGACTAGTAAGACGCTAGGACCGAACGAGCAAGGCGAGCTCTGTTTCAAACTGAAAAATTACATGCTCGGGTACTTCAGGATTCAAGAGCAAATTGAAGAAATGATCGATAATGAAGGTATTTAATACGAACAGATAAAATGTAGTATAGTTATAAAATATTTTTCTTCGCGTAACGTCAAATTCTTCAATTTGAATAGTACGTATTATACCATGTCGACTGTTTAATAAACTTATAAAAACAACTGTCGAACAAGAATCTCCGCGGAAGTGGATTTAAGTAGAAAAGCCTTGGTTTTGATAAGACGCTTATATTTCGAATGAATTTGAATAAGACGATTATATTTTCACGGAAGCGCACTTTTCCCACAAACTCTTTCTCCCTCATTCTTATAAGTACAGTCTTTGCCAACTATCGCCTTCTTGTTTCCAGGCTGGTTTCACACCGGCGACGCAGGTTACTACACCCCCAGCGGTGAGATAGTCCTGACAGATCGTCTCAAACAGCTTATTATAACGCGGGGCTGCCATGTCTCGCCTCCCGAGATCGAGGCATGTCTTTTATACCATCCCGCCGTCCTCGACGCTGCCGTTGTCGGTGTGCCCCACGAGATGGACATCGAGCGGCCTTTGGCGTTTGTCAAGCTGCGTCCTGGTGTTCAGGTAAGAGAAAAGGGCAATTCGATTTGTTTTTGTTTTTCGGCTAAGTTGAAGAGCGTATAGCGGGTCGAGTTTGGGTTTCAAAGTGTAATTTGAAGTGAAGAGGCGTTCTAAAAGTAATTGGATTGGTCGAAACTGAGCGAAGAGCTAGTCTTTGAGCTCTCCTTTGATGCTTTGGCTTTGTTTTATAGGTTGATACTTTGTAAAAGATTCATTAGGGGAGCATAAGAATAATAAAGAAATCGAAATTAATATAGCAAAGCAATTATGAATTTTAATAATTTTTCGCATAAGTGCCTTCTAAATTTTATTATTAACAAGCTTTTAATTTCAGATTTATTATAGCTTTGGTCTTCTTTAATTGGAAAAAGAAGGATATTTGAAGAGATAATTAAAAACTAAACAACAGTTATTGAGTTTCTTTATTTTACAAAGTCAATTCTACAACAAAAACCTAAAGTAGCATTCAAATCTCTATTAGTACAGTGCACGTTCTACTTGAAGCTTAAAAAAAAAAAACATATTTGAATCGTAAAATAATTTTCGTGACTATTTTGAAAAGATAGATAGGGAATTCGTAAGATTAAAGATTGAAAAAAAGTTTAAGATACGATTTTTTTAAATCAACTCTTATCTTTTAAATGCACCATCTATTTATCTATTTATAAAGTAAATTTCTAATATAATAAATGCAAATTTCTTGTCGATTATTTTTGTCAATACAGGGATGACTTATTGCGGAATGCAGACTGTTTTACATTTGACTACAGTACTTTACATTAAAAGATCGTATTAGATCCAAACGTTTTCTGTTTTGTCAAATAGTCTTCGATTCTCTGTCTAAAATTTGTTTTGGATCATATATATATATTTGCCTTCATACACCAACTCTCAAAATTGAAGAAAATATCTATTAAAATATTTATCTTTATAATGGAAAATTCAGGGGTCGATACAGCATTAGATATATTATTCAAAATAACGTCTAAATTGTTTCATTTTTTTTTCACGGAAAATCCACCGAATTTCTGCTCTTTCACAAATTATTCTGCCATATATGGTAGCAAACTTTGTTTAAATAAACCTTCACCTCTTTCGTTTTTCCACGCGTCTTAGCGCAAAACTTAAGATTACCATACAACGCTCATTACACAGGTATACCCGTAGTCTCAAGTTTGACGGTTGTTTGTTACAGGTAACAGCCGAGGAACTCGCGGAACTGCCTTGCGCCGAGCTTGGCGAGGACTCTCGGCTCAGCGGGGGCGTCGTCTTCGTCGAGGAGATACCTTATACCAGCACCGGAAAGAAGTACATTAAAAAATTGAGGGAGATGGCGCAGGCACATACGTGCACAGGCCGCCTGATCGAGAAGAGCGTCGTATAGTGGAGAGTTTGTGTGCGAAAGCGAGAATAAAGTAGCGTGGCTGTGAATACATTCATAAATTGATTAATAGAGAATAAATGTGCCTTAGAGCCAATTGATATTAAAATAAATATCATTTACCAAGGTTCCCTGCTAGTGAGGATTTTTCAATCTCACTTATAACTAGAATAATGAACCAGTAGCCAAATTTACTATAATAAACCACATTTCTACGATATTCAACTATTTTTCATAATCACTCCCCCATCCATTTCCGGCCCCCCAACCTTACCTTACCCCGTGTAACATCCGTAAAAATCGATAACCCTCGCGCAGCCCTGCGAAATTTGTTTTGTCTACACACCCGCCGCACGTTATACAGTCGTGCAAATATAGTAAACGCGCGTGCACCCGTCGTCGTCGCTGAGATCCGCGGGCACGTGCATATATACCTATACACGAAGATTTCCGCGGGTGCGGCAAAGTTTACCCAGCGCGACTGCGGCGACGGTGCTGTGTGTTGACTTTTCGACGACGACGAGGCGACCTCCGCAGGAGAGAGTGAGAGAGGTATAAGGGCGCGGCCGATTTGCTTCAAGGATTGCAGTGGTGGATACAGTTTGAACAGGATTTTTGGGCGGTTGATGGGGTCAAGGTTTTGGGGATGAGATGGATGGGGTTGAGTGAGTTGTTGGGGATGGAAGAGTTTTTTTGAAATAAAAACCGAAGGGTTGCACAGTTATGAATATAGGTAATGAGGCGAATTTTTCAAGTCTTTATTGTTCAGGGTTTAAAAATGGATTCGTATTGTTCTGGTGTCATGCATAATAATGGTAAAAACTTGAGAGATAGACCACAATTTTCACTATAAATGATAGTAAATTTTTCACACACATCCATACAGACATTTTCTAAAATCATGTGATACAAACTTCTGACACCTCTAATCATGTTTCTAGAGCGATTTAAACCTAAAATTTTACTATTACAAAGCTTCCTCTACGAGGAAGCAAAAAGTATATTGTTTGTTTAGAGCTCGTGAATTGATTGAATTGAAAATTTTTTCAATCCATATAGTAGAAAAAAATTAGTATGAATTTTTGTTTTTATAATCTATGATTTCTTAGTTTTAACTTGGAACTTTACTTGCAACGTAACTATAAGTAATTTAAACGACCGATTGATGGTGTATAAAATAATAACTATGACTATAATCATAAAACTATAAACATCTAAAAGAGTGGCTTGCCACCAAGGCATATCTAATAATGGAGACCTGAGAGCATCTTTTCCATGACGAGAGATGTATCAACTTCAGATTACTATCTTACTATCAACTTCAGAAAAACATCCTCAAACAATAGCAACTCAGCTTTTCCTTCTCTCCTCCCTCTCCCTCTACACACTTCAACCAGTCTACCTCGTTCCCGGAAAGTTCGGCCGACTACGCATTTAATTACCTACCCCCCGGTCTCCTCGTCCTCGTACACGTGGAGAGAGAAAATCTCGGGAAAAATTCACCAGACACGACGAAGACGACGACGGCGTCGTTGCTGCTGCTAAGGTACTCCCGTATCCTTCGTCGCTCTGGCTTCGTCCCCGTCGGCCGAACGAGCTAATCGCTGCGCTTGTTACCCGAACTCGCGGAAGTTTCGAGCGAGACCGAAAACACGAGGGTGGATTACAGAAGCGGAGAGCGATGTTATTCGTGATTGCAGCGGGATGGTTGAAGAGTAAGTGAAGATCGTAGGGATTTTCTTTGGGAGAAGAAGAGGGGGAATGGTGAAGTTTTTGGGTTGAAATTGTCGGCTAAACTGATAACTCGGTGTTACGCATTACTACAAAAGCATAAAACGAAATTCAGCATCTTATTTTTCGCACATGGAATGTCGTTTAATGTTTTACGCATTACTTTTTTTCAGTGAATTAGGATTTTGTGTAAAAGAATTATTCTTAAAATTTTAATTGAATTTTGCGCATCCTGAATGGAAAATGACGTCCGCAATTAGTGCCATGAATTTTACAACGCCCAATATTTAACGTTTAATAATACGTGTCAAAATAATACGGTGAACTTAGAGCACTATATCAATATAGCACGTATAACGCTGCAACTAATCTTAAAATTTTATTTTACTGAAACATTATTTATTTCATATTTATTTCCGAATCCGCTCGTAAAAGGCGTTATCTGGGAATCCGCTCGTAAAAGGCGTTATCTCGGAGTCCGCTCGTAGAAGGCGTTATGTCACACGACAAATTTTTCAGGCTCAGATTTAAGTAGGCAGCACTGCCTATACCTATACCTCTTCGGGAGGACTCCGAAATAACGCTTTCTCTGAGCGGACTCCGAGATAACGCCTTTTATGAGCGGATTCCCAGATAACGCCTTTTACAAGCGGATTCCCAGATAACGCCATTATATTCGGGAGCGACGATATGTAGTATCGCTACTGGTTGAACTGCAATCACTGTCCATAGAAAACACATCAAATTCATCATAATCACTGTTATTACAAAATATATTGGAGTCAGAAATATCCAAGTCATCTGAATTATTTAAATTATTATCACTATCAC
>UXGD01002058.1:0-28797 GCA_900474315.1 Torymus auratus
CGAACCGTATTTTATACCACGAGAGCCGAATAATCATATTAAAGTTATGATTTTGAGGTTAGAGTGGTATAAACTATATAAGTACGAGCGAGGAACGCGGTTCATGAAAAAACAATAAGGCTTTATTGACGAACTCTCGTATCTTTGACAGCCAATATGAGATCTTGTAATTTCCGACATTTATGAAACGTTAATCGTATGCGGTAATCGATGAGACTGCTAGTATAATGGCTTATGCAAAGTACCTATTCATTTTCTTCATTATGTAATCGAAACTCAATAAATATTGAAAAAGTTTTTCTCTTCTCATGTTTGTACATCATATAGCGGATAGGGTGAAAAATATTCTTATAACATTTAATAACTATTAGATGCCCGCAAAGCTATTACTTTGATAGACATCACCAGGCTTTGATCTGTTTGCTTTTTAAGTGGGTCGTACGTGTAAATAGTATAGGGTGAGAATATATGCGTAGTCGAATCGATCCCGTGTTTTATTCCGTAAATTTTTAATAAACCCGATTTCGGAAAAGGCTTCTGCTATCTTAATAAACAATTATCCAATTTTGTTGTTTATTAAAAAATAAACTTTTTTATTTTTAACCGGGTTGGTGATATAAATATCTAATAAATTTAATACACCTAAAGTAATAGTTTGATGGTCCATGATTTTGTCGTATTCGAATGATATTTCAAGAAAAAAATGCTTTGTCAGCCACTCTGCAATCATGTAAAGAATATCTTATTCAAATTTCGAGTGTTTTCATCCATTAGACTTTTTCATTCACTTTTGTAATTAGTCATAAATCAAAGATAATTTGGAAAATTTGAAAAGTGTTTCTGAGATTTGAGCAGGATATTGTCGATTTGTTGCTGACAACGCGTTTTTTCGACAATACACTCGTAAGAAAAATAATGGAAAATTTTTAAGCGACTGCAATTACTCATAACGATTTCATTAAGAGAGTAGAACGGGTTGTGGTTATAGCACGCGATATATGCCCACTGTGATGCAATATTGATATCACAGTCTGTGTTAGAATGGTAACGGTAAGCAGCCGCAACAGTTTTGCGAAATATCGGGAAAAAATTACGACTCGCTATCTATACGGTTTTTTTCTTCTTCTTCTTCTCCGTGATAGAGCGATAAAAAATTCAGCAGTTGATTCGCAACTCATCGATTTCGCTTTATTCTTGACCTTGGCTAAAACACTCCAATTTCAGAAAAAAACAACACTCTCTTACAACAAAGGAGAAAATTCGGTCATCGAACCCCTAAAGAACAGAATAAACGTTATCGATCGGCCCGTACAAATATTTACGCTATTTTCTTTTCTTTTACACTTTCGCCCTCGAACCGCGACTGTGTTGTTGAACTTCTCTCCGTAATCGTTAAAACGCGTCTATATTTATATACGCGGCCATCATCATGATCGAAGTTACCGCACGCACAACTTTGATGCATTTCGTTGGAAAGTTGTGGCTTCTTCGACGCAGTGCGCGATGATTTATGGGCGTTATTCTAACCGCCTCTGCGTCATCGCAGCGTTAATAAAATTATGCTGTAGAAGTTTTGAATTTACTCCCGGAAGATTTATTGTTTTGTCAGGTCCGATTATATATGCGTGTGTAATTTTAATGACAATGATGATATTGATTTTCTAAAGTTTCGACGTATACCCTCTTAGCAAACTTTAGGATTGACTTCTCGCGTAACCGCATCGTATAAGCGCCGCTGTTAAACACTTGTGAACTTAATGAAGGATATGTATACATATAATTTATTGATATAGTCAAATACTTGCACGGTTTCAATTTTATTTTGTTGCGATAAATACGAACCGTTAGGTATATATAACAAAAATCAAAGAAAAACATTTGCATTATTGACCGAATTGGAGGACGGTTATTCACGGATGAATTTTCGCTAGTCATTATTGGACATTGAATAAGACTATCCAATGTGACTCAGACGTACCTTCAAGTTTTTTCGCCTACACGAAATGACCAATACATGCTCACGATTATTTATTTACTTATGAAGCTATCAGATAAATTAATCCATCAATAACCAACACTTCTATACCCACTGATTTGAACTAGGCTGCACAATAACATAGCAAGAGTAATCTTGATATTGCCTTCATATTCAAGACAATAATCGATAGAATATTTATATACAGTTTTCGATACGATATTAAGATTGTCGGGTAAAGAATGTAAAGAATCTTGTCTTGTCTTGAAAATAACTTCAAATTTTCTAATCGTAATACTTTATCGAGATGTTCGAGTGATAAAGGTTGGCGAGGTAGTAAGTGACGCGCCGCTATACCCCCTCGAGCCGGCTTACTTGGGTACGTGAGGCCACAGGGAAGGGGTGCGCCTAGCGGCGGCGTATTAACTAGACTCTGGACGATGGCACATATATGGCAAAAAAAAAAAAAAAATTTCAAATTTGGCATTTATTTATACTTGTGCCGAAATTTTATTGTTTTTGTATTAAACCTAGTGCATTTGTATATTAAATTACCTTCAGTTACATTATTCTTAAAATTCATTAAATTTGTAACTTAATAGTTTCTTTAATTTAAGAACATTTTTATGTATGAAAGTTACTGTACTTTTACATTATTCTAGTTACATTGTTATAAAATTTTAGTTACATACCTAATTTTCATTTGGATTATATGTAACTTTCAATTGCATATTATATTAAAATTAATATATTTCTGTATGAAACTATTTTTAGTTGGGTTGTTTTTAAATTACGCTTATATTCTTAATCTTCATTTCTATTATTTTTAAATATCATTTGCATACGTAACTTAAATGTTTATTATAATTTTACTAAAAACTGTCATATACTTGTATATTAATTGCTTTTCTGTTATCCGCATTCGATTTCAATACAAAACCGTTAAACTTCTATATTATATTTGAAATTTCAATATTTTGGTATTAAACTTAATGTATTTGTATATTAAATTACATTCAGTTACATTATTCTTAAAATTCAGTAACATTTGTAACTTGAAAGTTTCCTAAATTTAAAAAGATTTAAAATGGTCTGAGACCCAAATATCCGGGGGTACGGAGGTCCTCGCAAAAAAAGAAAGCTACGGAGACGTGGAACAATGAACAAGTCAATTATTTCAAAAACTTATTATTTTACGTCTGCTTGCCTTCCTCTTCTACGTGGACCTCTCTTATAATTTTTTAAACAATTGACTCGTTTTTTGTCGCACGTCTGCGTAATTCCAATATGATCAAGAATTTCAAGACAAGACAATAATACTTTTCATATTAACTGAAAGGACCAAGACCATAGAGAAATTTTCAAGAATTCCCAGGAGCGAGACAATAATTACAAAAATATTGTATTATCTTGCCCTCATGCAGCCCTAATTTGAACGATAAGAAAACGACTTGGAGAGCTCGAAATTGAGCTTTAAAGCTTCTCTAGAGTTCATGAATTAGTTTTAACGATTCAGTAACCACCCAATTTCGTCTCCCTAATTATGAGTTTCTTAACTAGGCATACTCGGTTGTGTTGCCGCACGCTCTATGTAACCTCACGCCAGACACTTTTTACATCGCCGAGATCACCTTACTTGTAACTGATACACACCAGTGGCAAATTGAAATCGGAGTATTTAATATCACGGAAAGTGGATACGCAGTTTAAGGTGGAACAAAGTTCCAATAACGGATACATGTTTCCATGAGAGAATTTTTCAGTAAATATGTCGTAACTGATCAAAAGGAATTTAATTAACAAAATCCATTTGATTCTTATTTAACTTTAATTAAATAAATTTGATGAATTCCACGAAACACAGTCTTTGGCTTCTTAATGCTGTTTCCACCGAAACACATATCCTGTAATTCTCCGAAACTTGATCGAATCTTGCCTTTTTCGAGTATAGCAAAATAAATTTAAAGCTTTTGACGCTGAATACTATGGCTTCAAAATCCTCAGAAATTCTGGCGACGAACACTCTTTACAACTTTTCACTATAGATTTCATTGAAATATGTTTCACTGAAACCTTATTTTATAAATTCTATCCTCGAATAAACTAATGTTGTTTATTTTATCCCGTATGCACAACGAATACCTTCATAATTTTTAGCTATTTTTGAGTCACTTTACTAAAAATGGCTTGTATAAATACCACAAGGTGTAAATAAAACTCCATCCCCAAATAAAAAAAAGTACACACGAAAAAGAAAATAATCCTCTAAAACCAATAACCATCACTCCACAAGTATCACTTTCACCCCCAACTGTTTTCCACCCCCACGCACCTGATCCTTTCGAGCACTTCCGCATCCCCAGCCCTCTTCTCTCCTCCATCCTCCTCCTCGTCCCTGGGACACCTGCTCTCGGTCATCGTGAGCGTGAGCTCAGCCGCGAACTGTTTTCTACTACTCCTCTGATGGTGGTGATAGTGGTGTCGACGGCCGGCCGGCTCAGGCGCAACTGCGAACGGCAGCACGTGATTGTTGCGCCTGCGGCCGTAGCGCGCTTGCTGCCTGCGCGTCACCAGCCAGCTGGCCGAACGCGGTCTGCGTCGCTGGTGCAGCGCGGCGGCGCGCGCGTCGCCCTCCGTTGAATCCTCGTCCCTGTGATGCCTGGCGATCGCCGAGCGGGGAATCGGCGCCGGCGGCGACGGGAAGCTCGGGATGTCCATCGTGATGGGGGCTGGCGGTCAAGGGAGGACCATGCTGTGGTTATCTGGAAGAAAAGAGGTTTGGTGTGGGTGCGTAAGTGTTTTATAGAAAAATTCATTTGAGTAAAAAGATGTATGAAGAGAAATGTAAAATTTATGAGATCGATATTTGGAGAAATAAGTAGAAATGTCCGGGTGTAGTTTGAGCTTCACAAAAATTTTTAAATAGAATATACTGTATGAAGAATTTTTAACGAAAAGTAAATTAGCGTGTTAAGGATGAAGTTCAAGGTATTTTATGTTAAATTTAAAGCATTATTTTCTACACATAAAATTTGATGTTCACGTGTAGGAAAATTTCAGTAACATTAAATTTTTTTTCTGTATATGGTAATAACTTTTGCTGCCCAGTACATGTGCTTGAAATTTAATGAAAAACTTTTTCAGTGAAGGGTAACGCAAAATCAATGAGATAGGAATTTAGAAAAATTAGTAGTAATGTCCGGGTACGGTTTGACCTTGTTTCCGTCGCATTACATTTTTATATTTCTTTTTAATTAGGCACGTAAAATCTATCAACTACCTAAAGAGACGATGGCATTTATTGTTTTATGTATTTTTACAAGGAATGTACTCATTAATAGTTCTTTTCTTCTCGTAGCTAAATTATTACAACGCATAAGAATTACCTTGAATTTGGCATTTAGTTTGAAAATATTATTTGAAATAAAATGCACTTTTTTAGTGTACAATTTCCATAAACAAATACTGAAATGCATATTTTATATTGTGTAAATAATCACCTTTAGCAATAACCGTAGGCACTAAAAATCTACTGTATTTTTCCGTGTTATGTCAACCAAGTTATATTATATTACTACAAAAATAAAACGCTAACACGAGGAAAGATAAGGTGTGTTTAGAATATTGCAGAATTTTTTAACAAATCTCTAAAGAAAACGTAAGAAAATCTTTTTAAAACTGTAATAACTTAAAATTAACGAAATAAATGGTATTTTTTGTATTTTTCTTGAAAATAGCTATTAGCAGTCGAGAAGCACTATAATATTGGATTAAAATCGTGTGGTTCATATTACATGGCCCTATATGGGGATTTTAGTAAGGTTTCACTGTATATACGCAGCTTTTGAACCAGTATGTAAGTTTTTATAGACGGATTTCTTCAACTTTTATCACAACTGTTATTAAAAAATCTATTTTTCTTAAAAGCTTATAAAAAAATTATTAAAAATTCATAAACATACAATGAAATTAGTAAGAATAAATGTAATCAGACACTCACATTCAATTTATTTTTCATTAATTTATAAGCTTCCTGGTTTGGATATCAGATTGATTGCCAAGATACAATGATTATAGCTAATATTTTTTTTGTTCAATATTAACTTTCAAGTACTATTACCACTTTTCGTAAAACCCAAAAACATGAATAATTTATTATTCATCCCGAACTAAACGATCTGCCCATATATAAACGCGAACGAAACACTCGTAAACGTGCAACTTTTTACGATGACTGACGTAGAGACGACACTGTTTGAACTCCTACTTCCTTGAATTTCACCATTACACACTATCCGACATTTTTCGCCACTCCAAAAAAACCATTCACCACGTCACAACCATACTATTTTTTAATTTCTTCGTTCAGTCGCGCAAGAATCTGACGTCTACGGTAGCATATCTTGCCCTGACCCGCGCTAAAAAAAGGCAAAGACGCGTCGCCCTAAGCCACCGGCGTGAAATATGAAACAGCGGCCGTACCTTTACATAATTTTCTCCGAACCACCCAAGGACTGCACAATTCGCATGACCGATGAGCGACTTACCACAGTGTCCCTCCTATCCCATGTTTTCGGCGAATAATTAATTATTCCAAGCCGAATTCTGAATAATATAGAACCTATATAAGTTCACCGCAATCGATAGCAATACAACGCGAGCTTCCCACATACAGTATTTGGGAAATCATAACGATGCATGCAGTTACAACAAAAACCTTCGCCTACAATTTTCACCGTACCAAAAGAGAAAGAAGAAACATTCGTCGTACGTACAGCTCTCCTCATCCACTGACTTCTCTTAAAAAACTTTGAATCCCGGCAACGCTCGCGCGTATACGAATATGCGAATAAGTCGCCGGCGCGAGCGGCACTGACTGCGATGGCAGTGGCAATGACACCAGCAGCACCGCCGGCTCTATACACCGACGACGTCGTCACGTGGATCCCGCACGCGCGCGCGAATTGTCTTTAACCGCTGCATGCATGCAAAGTTCGCCCCCTCCGTGGTCGCGAGCGATTCGATCGGAAGCGCGAGTACGGGGTGAATTATGTTGCCGGGAAATTGTTTGTGGAAATTAACGCGTTCATTTGGATTTTTCCTTTTTTCTTTTAATGAGGAGTGGAAACGGTGGTTTATTAGTCTGGGCTAATTTGGGTTTATGGGATGATTTGTGGGGACGATATAGGAAGGTGAAATGCAGGGGTTAATTGGGATAAGCGGAATGCACTTTTAATTTTTATTTTAGTGTGCGTACGTGTAACTTATTTTTTCATTTTATAGCTTTCAGTGGGATTATGCGCAAAAGCGGACGAGTCGTGACCCATTATACCGTGATTCATCGAGTAATAATTTTTTACATTTTCTAACGTTACTTTATATGTTTCAAAAGTATCACTTAGAAAAAATTTTTGTAAGAATTATTATTATTATTTTGGTAAAAATTACTATACTGTCTTGTAAAGCGACTACAGACTGTAAAAAAACCCAAAAGATTACCATACTTTACTAGACTTATATGAAAATTTACTATAATGTATTGTATGGTAATCTTTTGGGGGTTTACAGTCTGTAGTCGCTTTACTACAAGTATGCTAATTTTTAGAAAACTTTTTTCACAGTGTATTATTATACTATATGGTTCTCTTCCTTTACTGAAAAATTTGCTATTAATTAAAAACAATTGAATTACCACAAAAAGCCACATAAATCACCACCTCATTACTTATACCTAAAAAGAATACAATATTGTACCACAACCGCAATCCCAAACGAAGCTCACCACAATCTTACCCAATCGCAGTACTAAACCTCTCGTATCCTCTTGACAATCGCAACGAAAACTCCTCGCACGCACCTCGCACTCGCGAAAAACTCTGTCCTTGACACTATACTCGCGTCTCTCTTCATTCACGGCTCTCAGCGATGCTCCAGTGAAAACTGTATTAGCTACTCTACTACTGCGTCGGTGCGGGCGGCTTTATTTTCGCACATACCGCCGCTAGTGCCAATTTTGCGAGCCGTGAACACACTGCGATGTTCCACGAGGAGAATCGTGATGTCTGTTTTATTACATAATTTTTTTTTTTACGAGGCCGGACGTCTGTTTCCTCGTATGTGTGTTACGTGTAATAGTTGTAATCGCGAGAATTTATATTTCGTCTCTATACCAGCATTTTCTTTATTAATTTTTTGTTTTCTAGAAGCCGATAATATTATCGTTATAGAGACATATAAAAATCTTATACAAGAAACGATCAATTTTTCGAAACCCAGCACGTCGTGGCCTTGAGTCAGTTGGTCGGCAATTATTAATCGGGCATTTACTACTTGACAAATATCGCCCGCGGTGTTTACAGGTGTATCCTATATCGATTATCGGCTCGATGGGGGAATGCAATTCGCGATGCGCTTTTGATATGTATAAATGACGAATTTAAGCGCCGTTGCGTGTCTCGCCGGCTGTCTACCTCGGCCGTCGAGATAAGTGAAGCGAAACTGAAAGTTAATCGAATCGAGTGCAGATATCATCTCGCCGATTAAATATTTCATGGTTAAGTGGTACCCGGAAGCGTGGGAAAAAATTTATAGATATTGTGTCTTGATATTGTTGTTCATAATTGAATTGATTAGAATTGTGACGATTGTTTTATTTATTTACTGCGTTTCTAAAGTACCATATATTCTCGGTTATGCGTTTTTATCGCGTAATACTCGGGGAATCTTCTACTTAGCGCATACGCGAGTCGTGCGATAATCGCGCGATATCGAATTCCCTGCCAATCTCGTCTTGGCACTTCAACTTGGATTGTGCACTTACTGTCAAACTGTTGCGTCGGAACAATATATCATCACGCGAATAATTGTAACATAGGAATTGAATTTATCTGGCCGAGATACACAAAGTTATGAAGAATCGCTATTGTTTGGAGCTGATGCATTCGCGATATAGACTTAATAACACAGGAGGTTGCGTATTTTGAAAGTATATACGATCTTTATCTCTCTTTAAGCAATTTTAGCAAGTGATATAATCTACGTAAATACTTTCTTTACTTACTGTTTACATATATGTTTTGCAGGTCCAATAAACTAAAGCGTCAACATCCCATCGTTCACAACCACTATCCCACCATAATACAAACTATCCTCACTAAACCTTATTCAAATCCTCATTATTATTCTCACTTAATTCGACATTCAAATCTTTACCAAACACCGAATCACCACATATCCCCGCTTTATAACAGTTCCGCGGGAACTTGCACCTTGCTCATCTTCCCTCGCCGCGGTGCATTTGGCGCGTTCTTCGCGCGCGAACCGACGCCGTCTCTCGCTGGCCCTCCCCACCCGCGCCCGCCCGCTATATAATTAGCCCTGGCCTTATAATCGATGATGAACCCCACCGACGCCGTTTATCGCGGGCCGCGATCTCTCGGGCGACCGAGAAGGTTAAAAATAGACCGTATGAGTGAACGGCGATTTTTCTTCGATCTCGTCGGTAAGGTATGTGTGTGTCATGATTTGCATGGCGTAATGGGTGCATGAGAGATGGGATTTATAGGGTGACTCGCGGGGTTAGGTTGGAAGTGGGGGTTTAAGTATGAATTGGATTTGCAGGATCGATTATTGAATTTTTGTTGTTGTTGTTTTGTGTGTGTAGATAAACGCGGAGCACACAATTTTCGCCCGAACTATTTCAAAGCTTTTATACCTGCATAGTTTAGATGCGATTTTCGAATAACTGGGGTACAATATATCCTTATAAGTTTTCTTTATCGGAAAGCTGGTAAGTTTTGCAAAGATGCTCGAGCACTTAAAATTCTTGCTGTTTTGTAAGACCATTAAAATAACAAAGTTTTTCGATATATTTCAATCCTTTATTTAAATCTCTCAGTACCTAACCGAATTCAATTAATAAATCGTATGATAATGATAAGGCTTATAATTTAAAATTTTTAAAAAGGTAGAACGCTGTGGGATGAGAAAAATTACATACACCGATCGGAAAAACCAACAAATCAAATCACGAAGATTATCGAGTACATATCGTGGTGTATTATCATAAACATAGACCAATCGGTGGTCTATAGCATCTTGATTGATACACTTTTAAAGCACATCGCGACTTTTATTGACTGCGAGTTTGTACCGTAAAGTACCGTAAATTAGCGCAGCCTCTTAAATTAAAGGTATAAACCGCAATTAGCATTCATTGGATTGTAAAAATTATATGCACGCGGAGAGGAAGAAGACCGAGCAGTAAAGCCGGTAATTGGATACAGTAGAAAGCGTTTACCAATACGCCTTCTTCTGTCTATTCTATCGTCTAAATCAACATTATCACTTTCTAATTACATTTACATTTGTTAAATAAGTAAAAGAACATTAATCACTTTCTGTCGTATATTTAATTTTGTTAATTTCTAGGCAGTGATAAGATCGGCTTTTTATTAGTCTAAAGTAGCGGGTAAATTGTATAACGTTCTGCGTAATAACGCGAGTTTCATTTACTATATCCAACATAATAAACTCTCCAAGAGTCTCTGCATTTGAATTCCTTCATGTTAGTTGACAATTCTATGTGATTACATTCACGTTTCGTCCATAAAATAGAACAAATTACATTTCGAAAAGTATATAAATATTAATAACATTTGTAACTTTCGTACTCAAAGCAAATCACCGCTGATTACTGTTACTGAAGAACAAAGCTATGGAACTAGAATGCCAGAGGCGTCGTATAATTAGGCAAGCCCTACTTTTTTGTAATAGCCGAAGGGGGTTAATTACGAATACATTCATGAACACGTGCTCGAAGAATATACGTGTCAATCGACCGAATATTTTTTTGAGGCTTATCCAAACTATTCGCGTGGGTGGACTACGTTATTGTCCTAGTGACAATAAGCTTTGCCAAGCTTATTTCACGAAAACATTAAGCCTCGATCACTATTGTTTCAATATTCCAGAATTACCTTACTTCCTGGTATTCTAAAAAACGTATTTTTCATTGTCATCATTTAAACACATTTCTTTAATCAACCATAATCTAATTACCTTTCATACTCAAGGCGAAAGCATACCGAAGCTCTTTAAAATTTCTTCAGCGACGTCTCGTTTGATGAAACACGCTCTCGTCCGTGGTGAAATCCCGCGAGTTTGGCAGGCGACTGCCGATCGTGAAGTTTAGCAGACGGTTTCGGCGGCTGGTGCCAAGAGTCCGAGCACCATAATGGCACTGTTTGGCACGGCTACCGCGGGAGTAGCTCGTTACTTTCGTTAAAAAGGTAGCTTTGTTGTCTTGCGTAAACGGAAGTTAAAAGGCTCGCGTGTTGAGCGTTTGTTTATATTGTGATTAGAAAGACTTAATTTCTATATCTAAAAAAGTTAGTAAATTTATAAACCTTTTCAGAGTTATTGAATTATTTTTGTATTCGAAATATTTTCTTTTTGTGTAAAATATTTTTCTGCAAAAATAAATTTAAGAGATCGTGAACAGCGAATGATTTCTTATAATGTATCTTATAAGAATGTATTTAATCGTTGAAAATCAAGTACCGATTGTTTATTGTTTTCTTTTTTTTGCAGTTTTTATTTTTATACAAACATTTGTATACAGACAACACAGGACACCACAAATCAGTTGTAAAATTTATACAGCTAATATTTCGAATCATACACACTTTATTAATATAATTTTATTTCAATTTCTTTCGAAAATCATGCTTCTCGGAATGCGGTAAAATTATTATCTATTAAGTAATGAGAAAGTATAATGATAGTTGATAAAACGGTACTTCACTAATGAATACATTTTCTAAACACGCAAGAACGTATATATAACTATATACACCTGATAAAGAAACTAGTTCTCTACCAGATCACTACTATAAATATCCCAGGATCAAATGAAACGAAATTCTCCCAAAAATACCAGACAACCCAACCCCCTAAATTAAGATTTCCCCCGCACCAACGAAAAAACTCCTGCACTATACGTATAGTATAGTGCAGTATCGGAGGTACCTCCGATCCATCTTCCTTGCCATCGTGTTCGTGCACTCGCCGACTTCACCTCACACCGCCGTCTTCTCATTTCAGCTTATCTATTGCACTTCTGGAGATGAGGCGTGCGGATAAGAGATTACGCAACGCGGCTACGTCACAGCTGCACACCGCGCGACGTCACGCGCCTCCGAACCTCTCGATGACGACGAAGTAAGAGAGAGGGGGCAGCAACAGATGTAGCACTCGTGAATAAAACATGCGGCGCGCGTCAGGTCCATAAGTATACCTACTGCGCTTTTCGTGAAAATCGGTAATTTATAAGTGTCGGTGATGGCCTTGACAGTGCAGGCCTGGGTTATGTTGGTCGCTTTCAAGTTCGGAGCGATTATTCGCGTGCGGGCGGTGTATATATTTTTTTTAATATTTATAGATTTATGAGAATATAATTGATGTTACACACGTGTGCACGCGGCGAAGGTGCTATAAGGAAAGTTATTTTACCGCAGGTGAATAAGTAATAAGAGGCTGCGCGTGATGTATATAGTATGGGTTTCCTTGGGTGGAAGTTTATGAACATAATTTAGGTATGTTAATTATTAATAGTGTGTATGGATTTGTTGTTGTCCAACTTATAGAGTTTTGCAATATTCTTCATTTAAGATGTATATACAATGGGATTCCTGTAACACGCATGTATACATATATTTTCATATACCTACGTCAATTTTTTCAACTAAAATTGAATCAACTCCTCGAGTATACGCAACGATATACTATAAAGCCGCACGCTACTTGCGCAACATCTTGATCCTACTTACCCGCACCGTATAAGCTCCGCGACAAACAAAGAGAGTCTCTATATACTCGCGCGCTTATTAAAAATGAATGAATCGCGCTATAATCAATGACGAAATGCAATTTTCGGTATGTCACACGTCAGGCCTCTATATATATTACCGAATAACCTTCACCCAACCCTCTTTCCCGATAAATAATTACCGACGTTTCGTCTACCTCTGTTCTCAAATCCTTTCTCCATCTTCCAAATCAACTCCCACCCTCTTTCTATCAATCCAAACAAGTATACTATACCAAGCTTCTCCCTGTTACACTCTCGCGAAAACAAAAACGAAAGTTTTGGAGCCACGGATCGATCTCTCACCTCAGCGGCCAAAGACCTTAAAGCACGCTTCTTCGCCGTGTATAATACTTATACACGCGCGCTTCGCGCTTTTTCATCGCGCGATGCCGGAGGCGGCGTGTATATAAGTATATATACAGTGGATGGGCGGCGTATATCGACCGGCCGAGAAATCAAGCGCGCCTTATGACTATTTCATGCCGCGCGGCAAGTGTGCGCGCACACGGCGAAGCCAGAAAAGACGCGCGAGCAAGCGCGGGAAGACGATTATGTAACCGGAGTATGAGCGCGTTGATTGGTTATTGAGGTGTGGGTTGTGCAAATGTCGGGAGGGATGTGTGTGTGTGTTTTCTGGGTGGAGGTGGTGTTTGGGTATAGGGAGTGTTTTTTTTGGGGTGAATGATGGTAGCGTGGATTTGTGGTGTCGAAGATGATTGATCGTAACGAAGTACAGAAAAGTTCCTAATTTAAAAGAAATATTTGTTAGCTTTTTAATTGAAATATTTGTAATAAATAAATATAGCTCAAAACAGAATAAATATTATATATCATTTATTAAGTTTGTTTTAAATAGAGTATTAAATAAATGTTCGAAAGTTACACATATATTTAATATATACGTATAAGTAAAGATATAAGGAATGAATATTTCCATTCGAAATTTTCATATTTCCTACTCTTCACAGTAAGATTGAAAAAGTTTCAATTTCGATTTTGAATATGTACCGCTCGAATATTGAAAAGCGAACAATGTCGCCGAAAGATATATAATTTTGCGTGTAAAGTAAAGGATTTACGCGCGAAATCTTACATATATAGTTAAGAGATAGGTCTGGCTGAAAAGTAGGTGACACACATTTTCGTCCGCAGAAAGAATAAGTGCCCTCCAAAAGAAGTCGCTCTTTATAACTATACGCAACATGAATTGTTTCTCCGCCTCGCGTGTATAAAAAATTAACCCCGTTACAAAAATCGTTCTTCCATTTTAACCCTAAACCCCATTCTATACCGTTCTAAAAAATAATCAACCCTTAAAAACCTTTAATAACAACAGCTCAACTCCACCCCCGAAAATTCCCCCGTCAAAATATTTCACGAGCCTCCTCCTAACAATTGCGAAGAAGGCGGCGGTGCGCGTATATAGCCCCGAGGCGCGTGGCGACGCGCGACGGAGATGAAAGCGCGCGGTGCACAAAAGGGTTGCGCGCTCGCGCCCCATCGATCCAACAAAGCCGAGAGAGAGGGTGGCTATTGTTGCGCGTCTACTGCCTGATATACTATATACTTGCGTGATATGCTCGTCGCCGTGATTGCGCGACGCGCCCGTTGGGGTTTTCGCGGTGAGAGTGAAGAGATGAGGGGGTGGAGGGGGGAGGTAGGGTGGTTAGTTTTAGGGAAAATTGGGGAGGGCTTGTTGGTGAGAGTAGAGTATTTTTGATTTTATGTTGAAGGTGGTTGGGGTAGTCAATTTTATTAATTTTTTCAAAGAAGATTAGTAGCGTTGGATGAAATATTATGTAGAAAATTATATTATTACTTTGTGTATTTGTATTATAGACTATAAGGTAAATGACAATAATTTGTATTCGTACATGTAGTAGCGGGTATCACGTAGTTGGGTAATATTATTTTAAAACAATATTTCGAACTTTGTGCTTGAATTTTCATGAAAAATTACAAGCTTTGATTTTATGCTATGCTTCTATGCTCTTGTCAAATTTAGCACTCTACATTATTAACAAAATTATATATTTATCTTATTTTTAGAATAAAAACATTGATCATAAAATTTTACGGCTAATAAACCAAGCTTAATTGAGGGTTTTGATTAGCTCTTCTCATAAACGTATATTAATGCAACGATCTAGCAATTTTTTAAAACATATATGTAAATGCCATTTGAAGAATGGAAGTTTTATGCATCATAGCAGTCTGTTTCGAAGATTAACCGTTTCAATTTCTAGCAGAATATTTTACGAAGATTTTATCGAGATCCAGCTTATATTTCGGCAACCGGTGCAAAACATATTTTATCGATAGGCATTTTAAGCTACAAAATTATTACGACAACGATTTTCATTGCTTCCACATTTTACACATCTTTTACGATATTTAATGCATTAACTTTTTAAATACGTATAAAAATAAGTAATTACATTATCGACAGATGCTACGCATTATACCTCTTGTTTCGGAATAAATGAAGGAAACCCGATACCAAAATAGCTCGTAACGTCGTTTGTATTGTAAATTTAAAAAAATTCTATCTCTTTATCCTCTGCGAAACCCGACGCAGTTGGTGGTTTACCGTTTTACAATGCGGCGTACCCATGCATAAAAGAAATGTCTGACGCGAGCGCGGATCTTACTACTTATTTACATGGAGAATGGGCCGTAACGCAAGAGTGCTTTTCAATTTTCATTTTTATTTTATACATTCGAACCGAAACGAGCTCTCTACAAAAACAAATCTCATTAACTTTTATGGTTAAATTTGGTATTTCTGTATTTAGAATCCTGTTTAAATATTCCGGAAAAATTGCACATGACTAAATGGATAACACATTTCGATTCTTTTGGTAAAATATATATTTTGTGTTTTAAATTATTATTATTATTATAGTAAAAACGATTATAATATATTTATTTCTATTATGAAATCTAGTTTTGTCTACATCACACTATACTCTACAATATAGCAATATACACATCCTACGAAAAAAACCTACCCCAATCTCCTTCCATCAGCATTAAACAAACTTTCTTACGCGATTAATCCTCGCCACCCTTTAACCTCACCTCTTTTCTCTCCTTAATAGATTCGACTGCTACCGTTCCACCAAAGTTTCGCCTCCGCAGCAGCATCACGGATTCCCAGCGGGCCGAAGCTCTCGCGCGCGCCTTGGGCATTCCTCAGGGTCGATACTCCGTATTCCGTGAATAATACACCCGACCGCAAACCTTTAACTTTTGCGCTGCTCACCCGTTTGCTGGGATACATGTAACTCAGCGCGCGCGGAGTGGAATTGAGCTATCAAAGATTCCGCGCTTCGGGATATCGCGTATATAGTGCGGCGATGCGGGGAATACAGCCAGGTTGCGAAGAAATTGAAAGCTTCGAGAGGTTTATTTTATATACCTTTGCGCTTGTGTACTGGGACGTGCTGGAAGTTTAGATAAGTTATGTTATTTTTAATTTATAGATAAATAGGTGGTAAGTACTTGTTAATATAGCTGCAGGCAGCTTTTAATTTTATTATAAGGGAATGTCTGCGTGAACTAAGTGAATATTTAAATTAAATAAGAGTGTAAAATTTAGTGAAATAAGTGAATTCGTATAACTCGTTTTTGCTTATTCTTTAGAGAATAATTTTGGTGTTATATTTAGTATGTTTATAATACGTATACGCACTGAATAATTCAATTTACGAATCTTTTTAAGATTTCAAACAACTAAAGTCATTTCCCTACGAAAATATGAGTTTTCCACGCGCCTGCACCGCTGATAAAAATGTTTGAAGAGTCGCGCTGTTATCTCAAGTTATAAACAGAGAGAGCGGGAGATTCCAGGCAGTAAACAAGAGTCTCCAGCGCGCGAAACTCATGGAGCTGCCGATACTCGTCTTTGATGATGTTCCAATAATAAAGCCTCGGCTCTAACGACGCGCGTCAGCATTTCAAAACAAGTGGCGCTCGAAAGTTTTGAGCCGTATTTTAGCCGGCCCAATAAAAATACACCGATACACCGGAGTGGAGAGTAGCCGTATCGATTTCGGGCTATTCCATGTGACATGAATACAGTGGCAATTGGAAATTCTGGATTTTTAAGGTACGAGGTATTAGAGTTGAAGGGAAAAATTTGTATAATGTAACGTGTAGGTAGGTGATGAGTTGCATAATTACTAATTAAATGCGATATTAGATGTCTGTATGTATTTTTTATGTTTTAGTTGCTCGAAATATAAAACTTTTAGAGTAGAAGTATTGTAGATTTGGTTAGTTTGTTAGTTTGAATGACTATATTGCGAAACTCCTGTGATAAAAGTAAAACATATTGCATATATTTTTATTATATTTAACGTATTTATAACAACAAACATCTACAAAATAAAATTAACAAAATAAACTCGACTTTGCCAAAAGTTGAAAATTCATTCACCGCACAATTTAGTTAACCCTTTTGAGCGCGACACATGAGCCAGATGTTGGCCGTAAATTGTTTCAAATTTTTTTATTAGTTTGAAGTTTTCGCCGCCGCAGTGTAACGAACAAATTTAATAAAACGAAATTTCATTGGCCACTAGATGTAAAATTCAGCAAAATTATTTTATAACATTAAATCTTTAAAGGGAGAACAAAATTAAAAAATAAAGTAGGTATAATCGTTATTTTTAAAAATCCAAAAACCTGTTTATGAGAAATCCTTGTTTAGTGATTTAAACGTAAATTTTTGCACCTTGCGATTAATTGTTGATAATATATTTGATAATACAACTGATAATTATATTTATTTCTAAATACATGTCTTCATTTTAAATCTCGGAATAGCATAATATGAAGCATCTATCTTTATGACTTTATGTGTGCACAAATCCAAGATTATTTAAATTTTGAAATCTGATTTAGATCTAAATTCGAAGCCATGATAAAAAAAGGATATTAAATATGGCTTGCATAAGCTCATCAAACCGACGTATTTTTATATTTATTTAAGCATTAAACGTGCTCATGAGCCCTTTTTACAGTGCTGTATAGGTACATACAGTTATTTATATTATATACACAAGTGAATTATACAATATTCAAGTATTTTACATTAGACTTCGATAATGAGAGTTCTATAACAATTAAAATTAAACTTGTAAAAGAGAATCAAAGCTAAAAACTATCCATCACAAACAAGTCCTCCACAAATCACCCCAAATTACCATAATCCTCTTCCCACCCGAACCAAAAAAATTTTCTCTACATTAAAACCTCACCCGCTCCATTACACCCTCCCCCAAATGGTCAAAAACCCACCCCTCGCCGCGCATCCCATTTTTCCCTTTACCTCCCCTACTATCCTACTCTATACCACCAGCCAGAGCAGCCATCCGACCGCGAGGCGGCGCTGCCCGGCGGCAGTTGTGTAACCCCCTCACTCACACACAGCTATCGCAGAGGCAGCGGCAGTGCGGCACGGGCCGCCGCTCTCGGCTGCTGCAGATGCGCGTCCCGCGCCGCTGCTGGTGGCGCAGGTGCGCTGCCCTCGTGCTCTGCGCCTGCTGTCTACCCCTGGCGCTACGTTTGCTCCTGCTCAGCCGGCCTCCCATTGACAACAACCCCGCGGCGCTCGCGCAGACGATTTTGACGCTCGATGGTAGCGGCGTGGATTACGAGAGGAGCAGTAGTAGTAGTAGTAGGGGAGGAGAGTACGCGGGCGCGTACATGGCCGAGCGCAGCCCCGGTAACGTGTCACACTGCAGGTGAGAGTAAAGCCGCGTGATTGAAAGTGTGAGAGAGAGGGTTTGGGAAAAGCGGGTGAGTCGAATTTGGAAGTGGGTGGGTTTGAGGGTGGTTATGGGGGAGGTGAAAAGGAGGTAGCGGTTTGATTGGTATTAAGGGAGTGCGGAAGTTGTATGTGGGGTTGCTATGTTTTTGTTGAAATATTAAGAGCATTGGAATTCTTTGGTATTTCATTGATGAGTTTTGAAAATTTATCAATTTCTGTGTCTGTTTTCATAACTTGTTATATGTTTTTATGAATGAGTCTGATTATTCGTATATAATAAGAAAAAGTTATAAAGCGTGTTCTTTTTAGATCGTAATATCCACTGCATTTCATATTTTTATGCCAACTATATAATATTATCGATTTCAATGAAATCTTTTGCCAGTCTTCCTCAGCCTTCAATTTCACTTCCATATCAAATATCTGTAATTTACTGTGATCGACGTGTTTTCAGCTATTTCAAATTATACGTTATTATCCTCAATTTTACGTCACGAAACATCACGTTAACATCACATAATTGAATATAATAGTCGCTTAATTAAATTAAAAATGTTTCTTTATTCCAATTTTTATTTTCGTTGTTACATATAAATGTATATAGCACTCTTTTAATTCCAAAATAACAGACAGCTCATCCCAATGACATTCCAAACGTAATTATATCCATCAACCTCCAAATAAAATACATTATACATATACTATAGTCTCCAAGAACAATTCCACGTCAATCTCAGCCCGGCTATGTAGAATTTTCGATCTGAGGGAACTTCGTGACTTATCGCTCGGCTCCATCTCCGCGCGCTCCTGCCGTGATTAAGGACGCGCGCGCGGGTTTCACGCGATTCCGGCCATTATATACAGCCATCACGTAACATAATACACACCGAAACCTGCGGGCCTGCGGAAAAATTGTCACCGATGGCTACACGAGCGCAGAATCGGGGTCATCAGGTCGATCGCCGCGCAAGCAGCTCACGTTGTTATCCGGCGATTACGCGTCGCGTTACTTTTGATGTACTATACCGCGCGCTGAGGGAGAGAAAAAGAAGCTGGCGGACTCTCTTTCAGTAGGAGATTCGTATCTCTATGTGCGCTGGTAAATAAGAAGAGCTTTTTGAACTCTTCTTTGCTGCGGTATATGGTTTCACGGATGTTGGGGGTAAAAGAATGTGCAAGAAGTTTTTGTTATTTTTGTTTCTGGTTCTGCGGGAGGAAAAGGGTGCAGGAGTACCGAAAAAGCCTTGAAATAAATATATAAGAGTACGGGACGACGCGAGCATGTTTGAGTAGATGTGCCCTGAATAAGGTAAACATTTGCCTCACGCGAGGTCTACCTACCCGCTGGCTTACCATATAATATTAAATTCCTCCTACAAACACGAAGACGGTTTTACGTATATATTTAAGACTTCATGCTGTTCCCAAAATTTTAGTTATTATACATATACTTATACAAAAGACTGTTTTAAAAAAATTCTATTACACATTTAACAGTTATATTTACCGATATTTTCATCCCTTATCTTAACATTTACTACCTTTCGCCTCGTAAAAGAGCAAGACTCTATAAAAAATGGAAAAAAGGATGTTCAAATGTAAAACAGCCTATAAAATACGTTCAACAGTTTCCCTTCACTTCCAGATGGCAATACGGCCTACCATCGAAGCTAAGCTACCTCGACCAGCAGCTGATCGGCAGTCCGGAATCACCGGGCGTGGGTCCGTACCGGGCGCTACCTTTTGCCGTGCGAGGCGCGAGCGAGGGTCTGCCCCAGGTGACACTCTGCAGTCACGCTTCGGCCGACCAGGTCTACGCCGTTGTTGAGCTAGCCCGGCGATGGGAGGGACCACTAGGACTCGCCGTATTTGCGCCCGGTCGAGATGTAGGCCTGGCCGTCGCTATGATCGAGAGAGCGTGTCGGTGTGAGCCTGCCATGGCTAAAGTGAGTTTTGGTTTATGGTTTTGTAGATTGTTATAGGGAGGTAGCGTTGATTTTTTTTTATTTAGGCCGTGTGAGGTAAAGTTTAATATTGAGGGTTAAAAACGTGTCTTGGGTAGATATAAATAATTATGTGATTTATGTTCTTGGATAATAAGATAATTGGCTGGGATGTCGGTATATTGGTTTGTTTTAGCTAAATACTGATCGAGAAATTTTATACAGTAAAATATTAATAATTACTTAATTACTAATAAAAATAATTAGTTGATTTTTTAACTTACATAGGACATTATTATAGAGCTACGTATACGTAAAAGTGTGTTCATTGTTGTTCCAATAAGTTACGAAGTTGGTTGAAAGTATAAACATACCTTAAAATATATTGAGAAAAAAATTTATATAAAACTTTTGCATCATGAAAACATTTATAATAGTTTAAAGCATTAAAAGACCACCAAACTTAACAGAATTAAGAAACAGTTCAAAAGATAAATCAAAGACGAAATTCTGTATCAGTGGCAGTAGTCATAGACCGACTTTAGTCAGACATTTCTTTTCAACCAACCACAAATACTCACATGAAGCTTTCTTTAAAATGCATCACATATTATCTCCCACACACCAGCCTCCAACCTTCAATCTATAATTTAAAAAAAACACTTAATCATTCATAGGTCTCCGTCCACCTATTCTTCCCCCGCGACCTCCCACCAATCCTCCAGCTTCCTTCCACTCCTTTGGTCTCCCAGGACTGTTCCGCCTCGGACTTGCAACACCTCTCGTCGGGACCCAACGGTACTGAACGTCGGCGCTCGGGCCTCACCTACCCCATCAACGTGGCGCGTAACCTGGCACGCAGCCTCGCCCCAACGCAGCGCGTCCTCGTCTCCGACGTCGAACTCCTACCCAGCGAGAAACTCGCTTCGCGCTTCATGACGATGCTAAAAGGCCGAGCGCCCAAACGTGCCGTCGCCTTCGTTCTACCCGTGTTCGAAATCGAGGCGAGCGAGAGGCCGCCGAGCAACAAGCGACAGCTGCTCGCTGCCCTGCGCGCTGGAGCAGCTGTTTATTTTCACAGGTAAGATAATTAAATGTATATATTTTGAGGGGTGGTTGTTGCTGTGTAAGAAAAGGGTAAGGTTGGGAAAGTTGGTGTAAAATAGGTTTGAATGGTGTAAATGAGGTGATAGAGAATTTTAAAAATGTTGTGTTAAATATGTGTTTAAAATTTTTGTGTTTATGATGGAAAAACACCTTTAATGTCATTAGCATCAATTGTTATCCTAACATTAAATTATTGCTCTGAACGTATTGTTATAGTTTTTTTCTTGATCTGTACCCAAAACAAACCGTTAATTAAGTAACTAATTATAGTTACAAAAAATAATATTTTTCTAAACCACTGCATTTTAGCAAACTATAACCAATATGGACATTCGACAAACTATCGAAACCACGAACTTAATATTACCCGGACTGAATCTCGAATTATGTATGTACCTTAGCACCGGGATTACTCCTCATTAGAGATACAGACTATACCGTCGGCAATTGTCCGCGCGACTGCCGTTCCAGCCTCTCATGCAGCCGAACATTCCGCGGGAGATGCCTGTACTTACCCGCGGCCCAATCATTCCTCTCGCGCTCGCGCGATGACGCGAGACTGTCCGGAAAGGAATCGTCACGATCTATTGCACGTGTCGCTTGTCGAATTCGGCATGGGAATTAGCATTCGAGGCTCGTAAAATTGTATTTCTCGTTTGAATATACGGTATTAGTTTTCGATGATTAACTAATTGTCGAATATTTTCGTTTTAACGAAATTAATACTATTGAAATCCTATTGATGAACATTTTTTTTTTTAATTTTGTAAAATCGTACATAGATTTTGGGTAGAGAAATACGAAATGTAACAAAATCTACGATTATTATAAACATTTTATTAGTAATAATGAAAATTATTTATACACTAACTTAAAAGAGGATGAATTTCATTTTTACCCTTATTACTATGCGTTTAAATTTTCAAAGACCAAAGCACGACAACATTAATCCAGCAATTAGCTAACACTGTAATGAAAAATCCTCAAGAAACTCTGCGGAAAACTTTTACGCTTGTAGCCCCCGCTACCTAAAAACTTTAATATTTTCTGTTTACGAGCACCGCGAAGTTATGTACTTCTCATTTCCCCTCAAAGAAGTGCTGCGCGAAACTTGAACTTTTACTACTCAACTCGACTTGAAAATTACAAAGCTGTATACACAGAGTCTCTGCTCACTGCGCAGGTTTTCGTGTCCACACTGCCAAAGATTTCCCGGACTGACCCGCTGGATACTGCGGCCCGATCCGGGTAGGGTGCGACCGCTGATAATAACGCGGCGGGAGTATCCGCATCATAGGTGGGAACCCATCTTCATCGGGACGAAGCACGATCCGCTGTACACCGAGGAGATGTCATGGGAGGGTCGGCAGGATAAAATGACCCAGGTACTGATATGTGTTTCGATTATATAGTGTTTATATTTTTGTATCATATCATGGATTTTTTTTCCATGTACTGATTTTGAACTTATCAGCCACGCAACTAGTCTCATGCTATTTTATCATATTTCAAAGTGGGAATTCCCAAGGTAAATCATGACAATTAGTTATATGAAGCATCATACAAAACTTATCAATTATAGCAATGATCGGAGCTTATTATGTATATACATGCTCAAATTGATAGTCACAAAGTCAAATTACCGATATAACTTGATACAAAAACACAATTCCAGCAATTCCGAAATGCATAAACAATGTTATTCATTCGCCCTGCAGATGTTCGAGATGTGCCTAATGAACTACCGGCTGATAATACTGGACGGCGCGTTCCTGGTGCATCGGCCGGGCATCAAGCGCAAGCCCCTGTTTCTCCCAACCTCGGGGCGCTCTACACCCGATCAGCAGTCTGCGACGTCTGAGGACGAGCGTCAGCGCGCCCACGAGCGTAGGAACGCGCGGGTTTATCAGCAGGTAACGCGGCGGCTGCTCAAGCGATATCCTGCGAACAGGCGCTGCAGGCCCTGAATGGAATAAACGCAACGACAATATAGACGCGAGCAACAGAAAGAAATTTTGTACTCGTGTTGTGGGGGGATGGTGTAGGATTGTAGGTATATAGAAATAGAGAATGTGTGATTTCGATTGGTTTGTCGATCTTGGTTGAGTTGGGAGCTTGGGTCGAGAGTTTTTGTAATTTTAGGAGATTGATTAATCGTTCTGTTGCATGTTTAGAGTGAATTTCGACGAAGGATTTTTTTCGAAGAGTTTGATGTATTGTTATGTGGGTATTTTTTTGACATTTGTTTTTTTTTTGTTGCGTAAAATTGTAAAAAAAGAACGAAAAACAAGTAGTGAGATTTATGTGATATACTTTATTGACATGGTGGTACAGGTAAAAGTTGTACAAAATTTATTGGTAATTTAATAAGTTTAATAAGATAATGGACCAATTGACCGAAATGTTAAAATATTATGTATCATCGCATTTGTTAAAATATAATTACAAATCGAGGTTGACAAATGGATTGAAATTGTTAGTTGATTATGGCTACTCGGAGGTTTTCCTGTGGTACTAACGATGATTTCAGAGTCTATATATATTATTTAAATAAATTTTTATCGCATACAAAATAAGAGGTCGTATACAAAATTTCATATTTATAGAATTACTCCTGATTACTGGTAAAACTGTTACAAAATTTTGAGAATTTTTTTTAAAATACTTGAAATGCAGCTTACTCAAAGTTTTATACACACATGACGCTGGAAAGCTTCCGAACAGTCGATAAAGAAATATATATATATATACACAACGTAGAACAAGTAAACAAGGATAATAATAATGATAGTTCCTTCGAAGCAGAAGTTTTTGTAAATTATCAGCAAACATTTTTCCCTCAAAATGTAATTTCGCCGAAAAAGATAATGATTTAGCAAACGTCACCTCGAATCGCCTCCGTAAGAATTTTAATCTCAACCGCGCACTGATCGGATCTTTTCATAACGTAAATACTATTCTTGAACTTATAAGACTAGGCGATTCCTTTTGCGACTTTCACATAGAGCTGTTATGTAATTTGATATTAGACATTTGCTGAAATGAACAGGAGAACGAGCACGCGAAGCGTCGTAGTTAACTAGTGAGGCTATGTACAACTATCGAAATTTAAAGACTAAGATAACGTTAGTTTTTAAAACGAAATTTTTATAGAATAATTTTTAAACGTACGATACATAAATAATATATCCTTATAAGTAGAACCGCAGCGCTTGAATAGAAACATATTGGGAAGAGACGTACACGATGAAGTTTTCACGAATTCGCATAGACTGAAAGCACTAAGTATTCATATCAACGAATGTAATTACTTGAGTACAAAATTGACTTGAGTGACGCAAGCGTTTTTAGATGCGTATAAGCGTCGATGAAATCGACGAATACATTGTCAGACGCGACAAGCGGAATGATATCAAAATGAATATACCAAATGATGTACAACGAAACAACGATGTAAATTTTATCATCGAAAAAAAAATTAACAAAAACACGTGCGAACGAAGAAGATGCAGAATCATGTGTCGTATCTTTTAATTGTACAACGTCAATTTTAACGTAGTAAGTAACCAAGAGAAGCTTTACGAATTTGCATCGCGATACCCATTGCCTGTTTTTACGCGCTATAGATGCAGATCTATCGTAGTTTGTAAGAATATTATACTTAATAAAATGAAATATTTTTCCCCTTTTGAAATAGTTGTTTTTATTGTTTTCAAATTATTGTACACGATGCATTCTCCTATTCCGTTTTACACGCACAGCTATGAACTCATGTAACTTTTGATAAAATCAACATTGTTACTGTGTATAAATTAACCTTCGTTTAGAAGAATCGTACTATCAATTATAATGAAGTTAGTATTTTTGTCCTTTCTTCTCCATGATTATATTTAAAATTGACCAATCTCTTCAAAAGCCATCGTTTCAATAATTTCATATTTATTATGGTAAGTACTAGAAAATGGATACGACGTGCACACTTCGTCGAAACATGAAATGAACGAAATACGTTGGCCAATTAGAGGCCCAGAAATATGTTTCACAATACTTTTGGCAGCATTCGATATTAATCGCGTTCTCTGTTTTATAAATGGCTATATATACTCCTTTGCTCTATTTTCATATCACCGATTGTAGTATATTGTATAATTCTCTAGCTTATAAAAGTAAAGTATAAAGAGATTATCAATACAAAACGTTCATTTTTATATATACGTATTATTTCATATAGTTTGATTCTTAGTTATCTTGCGATCGTAATCAAGGTGCATTCTGATCCTTCAGTGATGTGCTCCATGGAAAAAAGATTGGTTATTCTAAGGAACCGGTTGGTTACTAAACACACAACCAAGAAGATAGATTAACAAACAAATATTAGTTCTCTCAACCATTTTTATTATATGTAACTATTATAAGTTGCTTATTAACTATCCTGTTATAGTTATATGTTTTTTAGCCAATTTACATGGTTATACAATAACCAATTTTTTGTTTACTTATAAAAAGTTTTCTACTCATTATTTTTAAAGTGAAACTATCTGCATTCAACGCGCTTTGCGCGTATTTTTTATTTATTTTTATTTATTTATTAATTTATTTTTTGAGTTTATGAACATGGTTAAAGTAGTTATTTTTAATTTAAAAGTTTAAATTATACAATAATAATGTAAGCTTGATAAATAAAGTAATGAAATTTTTCTTATACTATTTTAATTATTTAGTTTTAAATACTCAATTTCAAGAATTCAAACATGTTACATTTTGACCCTTATTCTATGTAGACAAATCTAATGAGCTAACAACAACCAATCAAAACAAAAATTATGTTTATGGCCAATTCTAAATCAATTTTCATTTCACCATTGCATTAGCTACTTTGGATAAAAGCAATAAATTTTATATTGCTTTTATCCAAAGTAATGCAATAGTGAAATAAAAATTGATTGAGAATTAATTAATCGGAAAAAATATATTTGTGTCCCAAGATATATAATGATTTTCCAGATAATTATTTTTATTTAATAACCTTGAATTTTTCCAATCTCGAAAATTGGAATCAAAATTAGATTTAGTTACGCTATATTTCGAATAACCACAAGGTTGAACATATACAAATTTAAATAAAGACTGTTTTATATTAGAAAGATTCTTTAGTGCTTTGGAAATTTATTGATAATATTGATCGTATACACGCAAGATATAATTATATTACTTTTCTTTTAAGCGAAAAAACCTATTTTTTTTTTAATGGTTGTTCAAAACACTTCAGTATTATTATTATCTATAGATACACAAATTTTTCGTTATTAGTTATATGAAATTGTAGATAATGTGACTTATCATTCGACAACAGTGAGATAAAAGAGCTAACCACAAGGTAGGCTGATCAGTCACGTCCAGCGTTTCTACGCATCTAAGTGTGGTAATTTAAGCGCTGCTAATATGTAAATAGTTACTTCAATTTTCAATAAACCTAGTTTAAAAGTTCATTATGGCTTGCTTAAGGCAAATTTACATTTCTTCAATATTATTGGGAATATTTGTAACAGCAGTGGTAGCAGATGCTCCGCTTGGCCCTTCTTTAGACATTGATAGAGGCTTACTTTTTCTGAAGGGTCAAAAATTACAACTCAAAAATTTAAATTCGATCAAAGATGAAACGATTACATTGGTTGACCTTCCGTATGCTGCTATAAGCACCGTCGATTATTACCGCAACAAGACCGTTTATTACTCGACATTCACTGGTCCAATTGTATCTTTAATCAAAGAATATTCGAAGCTCATGCCATTTAATGATAGAAATTGGTTTCCATCGGCATTGGCGGTAGACATTATAGGTAAAAATGTTTACGTTTATGATGATACAGCATCGAAAATGTACGTGATAGATATACAAAATAAGCATACTGGTATTATTTTCTCTGATCTTCCAAGAGTAAAAGATATTGCTATAAACCCTTTTCAACGTTGGATATTTATGTTGACCTCATCATCGGTAAGAAAATTATTAACGACTTTTATTCAATGGTATTATGGAGGTAGTGGTATATCTAATTTTTGTTCTTGAATAGAAGTTGTTATTTCATTTATTTTTGACATTTTCATAATAAATACATGTTTATTAAAGTTTTGAAAAGGTATATTTCTGTAATAATTACATTATTCGATAGCTCGGGACAAAGTACTTCTTAAGGTAGTTGTATCCCGAAAATCAGTCATTTTATTAAAACTAATTCTTATTTTATTTATTTGAGATTTGATTAATAGAAGGATGATAAATGTTTAAAAAGTAGCAAAAAAAATTTCAAATTCAATATCATATAATTACATCTATACTATTATATATAAAAAGGACAGCCTGTTTTTCTTTTGGATCACTAACCGCGATTACTATCAAAGCTACCGTTACCATTTCTTTGCTACGTCTTTGTAATGACCCAAGGAAGGTTAGCAATAATAAAATCTATTAATTTTCAATTGCATTGTTATTAAATCTATATTATCTTATCTTATCTTATATTGCAAACGAGATATTTTCGAAATATTCTTCATGATAATTTTCCTGTATCATGGTATTTTAATCATAATATTATCTTATATTTTTTTATTCTTCCATAATCACAGATCAAAAATTACATTATTATTATTTCTTTATAACAGTCAAAGTAGAAGAATGTTTTTTTAAATTGTAGTATAAATATTAAATAATAAATAAATGATTTTAGATATCCATGGCTCATATGGATGGAGAAGGATACAAGGAAATCGTAAAAGATAATGATATCGAAGCCTTCGCTTTGAACCTTGTTGGTGCTTCTGTATATTGGGCCAAGGAAAATAAAATCATGAGTTTAGATGTTAATATAGGGAATCCCGTAAATGTGGCAACTACGCCTAACACCATAAGAAGCCTAGCGGTATTCGACAAGGATCTATATTTTACGAGTGACATATCTGCCAATAATCAATCCACCGAGCTTTACAGTTGTCAAATAGATCTAAACGGTGCTTGTAGCGGCCAATTCCGAAAGATAGTCTCCGACAATCCGCGGGGAGTAAAGGTTTATGTGCCGCACATATGGAAGGATACACCAAATCCATGCGAATACCAGAACGGCGGATG
>UXGD01002059.1:0-28793 GCA_900474315.1 Torymus auratus
TTAAAAATGTAAATATTGTTTATTTCTATGTATTAATGAATATTTATTTATTTATTTAAACCAGTAATTTACAAACAATATTTAATTAGACAAAAAAAATATGTTTTACAATTCTTTTTTTGTATACTTTCTAGGGATTTAAAAAAAAATAAAATTAAAACAATTTTGAATAGGGAAATTAGTTTATTTAAAATAACTCAATACTAAAAAACTCAAAAAACACTCAAAAACACTCAAATTAAAAAAAAAAAAAAGAATCGTAAAACATTTTTTTTATCTAATTAAATATTCATTAATACATAGAAATTTAGAAATAAACAATATTTACATTTTTAAAACATGATATAGCATACAAATGATAAATAATAATAAAGTTTGTTAATATTCATTATAATTCATTTGAAACTGGTCTGTTCATTCATTTGCAGCGCCAATTTCATGACTGTCAGTGTACGTGGTATTTTCTCGACACAGATTAACCATAAACTTTGTGAAACGAGAAGACAGACTGTCGAACGACACAACACGGTGTCGCCCACATACCACATAAGAGCAGTACGCATGCTTGCCCGATCCGGCCCCGGCCGGTACACACTGCGCGACTACTATACTTACTTGTACGGCAACACGTGGCTGGTCGTGTCTCTCTCTCTCTCTGTCTCTCTTGTGTACTTATACCTATGTATGTGCACGCAAGCAAGCCCAGCAGCAGCTGCGGCGGCAACGACGACGGTTGTATTATATTAGCAGTCGGCGAGGAAATGACCGATCGCGGCGTGCGCGGGCTGCCTTTGTACAGTGGCTGAAATGATGGCGATACACCAGTAAGTATAATACACTCCTATCTGGACCCCCCGCCGGCGGCGCGCGCTACCACCCCACCCACCAACGCGCGCGCAAGCCTCGATGGATCGACGAGCGGCGAAGCGCGCACGTTGTGACATCGATTCAGCGCACTTATCAAACACGATATAGATATAGATTGTTTTTTTTTTCGAGTGTCGCGAAATGAAGAGAAAAACAAAATACCATTATTATAGTTTTATGTGGTTGTCTATATACCTTGTGCACGAGAGGTGTTGTTCTTATCACGAACCCAGATAACAGATTGGCCAGACTCACAGTGAGCCAGGTCACTTTAGGTATATGTAGGTATATGGTGCAGCTGGAGAGGTGACGGTTTATGGAAGATAGGACCGTCCGTAATATTGGTAAGGGTCGGGATGGTTGGGTGTACCTGTGGAAAGTGGATGCGTTCGTCTTGCCAGGCCCGGATTATGGTTTACGGGAGCCAGGGGCTATACAAGCGTAGGTATTACCTACATTTCATGAAAATTGTTTGATCGCAAAATTCATAATAAAATGAGAAAACAGAAATTCAAAATACACAATGCACTTTAATATCAATAGTCAGAAAATTCAATATAAATAATAAAAGCGATGGACTTAAATTAATTACTAAAATGTATAAAGCTTGAGCAAGTATTAATATACTTAGTTGAAAATTTGTCTTTAAAAAAGATAAATAAAAATATTTATAATAACTCATGTGCTGCCGTATCAAGTCAGGGCCCCAGTGGGAGATCTTCTTTGTTTTAGAAAATTTTAGAAATTTTAATTTTAATAATTACCTCCCAACTACTTCAAAAAGTCTTAAAAAATTCAAGTTTTACTGAAAATAAAAAATACGTGCCCTGTGCAATACGTATATACAGACTCTCGCATGCGCCCCTCTCAGCCCCCTCTCTTTCTCTTGAAAGTCGAGACTGAGCACGTGTGCGCATAATACAAGCATGCGCGCGAGCGGCGAGAAGTGCCATGCTGCGCCGCACCGGCGCGTCCACTCTGTTGATTGATCTAGCATCCAATCGATTTTTGTTGTTTTTATATCCTATACCCGAATTATTTTTTGTATATTCATCATACCATATTTTCATATACGTTTTATGTCCATTATGGCTTATCTAAGATATTTAAATTATTTCTTTTTGCATTGATTACTTTGGTTGTAATTACTTATATCGTTTTTCAAGTATACTGTTGGATTACATTATTATTAATTGCATCGAATAATAAGATGTATTTCTGGATTAAATTTTTTTGCAAGATTTGTTGGTTGGATTAAAATATATTTATATACATTACATTTATTCATTTGTATCAATGTGTACTTTAAAATCCCATTTCAGCTCGGCGCGTAAGAACGTCCCGTCCCGGCTCGGCATGTAAAAACGTCCCATCTCGGGTGCCCCTTATGTTGACGTTGAACCGAGATGACGGGAGGTTCTTACGTGCCGAGTCAGTCTATTTTTTGGTCTAATTATTAGTATTAGTTACATAAAAATTGAAACTATAATTCAATAATCTGAGTATAAGCTTGATTTGATTTTTCTTGTCCACCAACTCTAAGTTTTTTGTAATTACTCTCTTTTTAGAGTCCGAATATTATAAAATGACGACTACGTTAAGATTTTTTGACTCATGTTCTATATTTATAAATTCCCGGCGTAAATGTTATATAAAATCGACTAATGATAACAACATTTTATTAGCTGCATATAACTCTACTTTAACTTTTCGAATAAAAATGCTTTTAAGGTCCATGCCACAACACCAAGTCACCGCCCACGAATACATTTTTTAGTTTAATCATCTTATTAAATAGAGGCAGGGATTACTGTCGTGTATCAGACGGTCTTTCCGCACATAGAAGAAAAGGTGGAACAAAGTTTGGAAATAGGTGAGCGTAGTGGTGCCTATACTCCCACAGAGGAAAAGAGTATTGTAGGTTTTTGCATCGCTGAGCACACATTCGCGTGGTCGCCTTGTTGTTTGGTTTTCTCCGCGAGCGAGCTCCCAGCTGCTGGCGGCGTCTATTTTTGGCGAAGAGAGTACAGAGAGGAGAGCGAGAGAGAGAGAGAGAGAGAGAGAGAGAGAGAGAGAGAGAGAGAGCATTGATCGCTATCGCACAATGGTCATGTTTTTCGGGGGGTATATTGTTGTTGTATATGGGTACCTATAGGATGACGTTTGTGATATAGAATAGTTGCGTTATAGCTGTTTTCGTTGTAGTTTATATAGTATACGGGTGAGCTATTTGTTAGGGTCTTGAAATTTACGAGTCGTGGAGGTACGGTAATTATTTCGAAGTATGCTACAGAGACATTCCGTTCTGTGAAGTGCGTTATATTTAGAGATGCATTTAAAGCGCGGGCGCAGATTATATCGAAGTTTGAGTGTACTAGCAAAATTCGAGACACTCCGGATGAAGGTAATTGGAGCTAGCAACGGGTATTCGCGGTATGTAGAGATGAAAAAGTAACAACGTTATTGTACAGTTATATGATCGAATGTAAAACTGTTTATTGATAACTTTTCTTTAATTTTTACATTGATCGATCAATATTAATGATATTTGAGAAAAGTGAAAAGCTCTTGAGGAAGATATCGGAGCGCTGTCTGTGGTATGCGATCTTTTTCTACTTACCGATTTTTCGTGAATTACATACAGTGGGCTTATTCGAAATAGTTTTCAATAGCACAATTTATATTAGTCAGGCGAAAAAGTATAGTAAAAGAAAAAAGTAAATCTATCATTTTATGTAAATACATTGTAACAGGTATTATATGAATTTTTCATGAATGTATATAAAAAAGTTTTTCTAACCGAGACCATCTTAAAACATGAAAAAAAAAATTTGAAGTTACTTTTAAACTATTTTTACAAACTGTAAAGTTTCCTAATTGAAAATTATTTTTAAATGCGACTCTATAAATTTAGTTTTGCTTATTTTTAGCTGCATGACTAAGCTCATTTTAAAATTAATGTTCTGTCTTCGTTCATATTCTCCAAATTTTATGTTTCATACTTAGTTTTATTTTTCTTCTGGTAATAAGTAATATGCAATAACCCAATCTTAAAAGTGATATATTGTTGTTTATTAATTGATTTGCATCATATAAGGAGCTTCGTTAAATTGCATAAAAAAATAGATATAGATAAATGTTATCCTTATGCGATTTCAAAACAATAACAAGTGGAAGCTATAATTGATTTGTTAAAGCGATATGACTCTTTATGAAGACTCGCAAGTCTTTTTTACAACAGCCTCTTTATTACTAAACCTTTGCAACTAGTTTAAAAGCTGCAGTTACAACATGTTTTGCTTGTCTTGATAAACCCGTATACTCGCTAAATATAAATTCATTTGCATAGCGATACACCGCAGCTTTAATTCTACAATGAATTACAGAAATTCTAACTAGGCATATCTCCTACAAAGTATAATTTTGACGACAAAACGTCATAAAATAGCGTCAACAAAATAAGATACTTGAAAACTCCAAAGTTCCAAAGTTCATCTGATCTCGACACTCACAACTGCGCACTTGATTCTTCTAGATCAACAGCAGAAATTTAGCAACTATACCATATAGTCGCCGAAAATTGGGAAAGACGCGTTTCGCGATTAATTGAAATAGTGGCGCGATATTCCTCCGCGCGTTTGTTTATATATAGAGAGAGCGAGCGCGAGAGAATCTCTCCTCATAAACGGGTGAGAAAGACGAGTCGTGCAAGTTTCGAAAGCTGACGGATACACAGACGCGCGCTGTAAGGGATACGCGAGATCTTTTTTCGCGGTCGCTCTTTCTTATGTTACGTTGTGCAACGGGGCGAAATATGCGCATAGCTCACTATATACATCACGGCTCTTTTGAATTGTGCGACAGTGCACACATATTTTGGATTTGTATAAGTATACGAGGATGACGATTTGATTGCGGCCAAAACTATGTGCAGTGTCCGCGATATATCATAGCTTCTTTCGTAATATTAATACGTTACACGATTTGCTTAAGTATATACATAAGCTTTTATTGTTTGTGTACTGGAGTTACGTAGAATACCGTGTCGATATGAAATATATATCTCGCCGTTTTCTTCGCACCCGTAAGAATTATTAAGTTTCTGTCGCGCGCGCGTTATTGAGCTAGAATCTCGCGTGGAGACCTTGATACGCGGTGTCACTGTAACAGTGTGTCGTAAAAAATATAAGTCGCGCGCGTAAGTATGTGATATATATACAAACTCACACATACGTATAATAATGTGCGCAATACACGCATAGTGATTCAAGTTTCAGAGATGTCCTCTGACCTCACTTTCATTACGCACATGTACACGCGTTCTCCTCGTCGATGGTGAATAACAAACGAAACGACGATAACAATGGACAACGATTATATGATGCGTTTGCCTATAAATATACACAATCGATAACGCGCGCGAGTGTCATCTAAATTTCGCAGTCTTTATATTGATTATTACGTAAGAAATGAAGAACAGAAACTATCATAGCGTTTATGCAAAATTGTTTTTATTTAGATCCGTGCGCGCACATGAGAGAGTAAGAGATCTCTCTACATATCCTGTGCGACTCGCATATGCTAATGAGCGAATAATTAATTTCTCGCTGTGCATGCGCGAGGTAATTATCTGTTGCAGAGAGCACAATCAATTTATAAAACTCAGCAGCTATTAGCTCGTGATAAACATTGCGACCGCGGCGGCGATGATGAATAAATGCATCGAAAAATGGGATAACGTATGTATAAAAAAAAGTGCTAGAAATAGACGACGGACGAGGGCCTCGCGATGGTGTTAGTGGGAGTTGCTGCACTTCCCGCAGGTACGCTGAAAAAAAATTGAATGAGCTAAGTCATCAAGCGCCTTTCTGTGCGGATTATAGTACATTATATAATCAATATACGGTATAATCAATTAGCTTGAGCATGATGTCTTAAACAATATGATACGAAAGCTCGAGGTAGACATAACCGAATTAATCTGTATAGATAATGAATATTATGCATATATATCGTATCTCCCATACCGACTGAAAAAATATTCTATCGAAGATATCGGCGAGTCCGGCGAAGGCCTCCTGAAACGACAATACGATGTATTCGAGTATCGTCTCCAGGAAGCCGAGCTCCTCATCGTACTCCTCCTCTTCGTAGAAGAAATACTCGTAGATGCTCGGCAGCGCCAGGAGCGCCAGGGCGTACACGATACAGCCGATAACGACTGCAATTGTGTGTCGACAATAAATTGGTCAATCGTACTTATATGAAAATTATCTCGGTTAGTGCGAACTTTAATCGTGAGAGAGAGAGATACCAGCTGTTTTTAATTTGAAAAGCCGTGTATCAGCTTGTTTTTCTCCCGGGGGGTTGCTGTGAGGCGACGCCGACGATGACAAAGCCGACGGCGTCTTCTTCTCGACGGCAGTGACGGTAGCAGTATTCGCGTCCCTCGCGGCGAAAGCAGGATCGCCGCCGCTGGCCCTGGGGGATGGAAGGAGAGAAATGACAGACGGAGTTGTAATAAGAAAGGAGAAAGAGATTGTATTCTTTATTTAGACGTGACATTTATGGGGGAAGGGTTTTCCCACGTGTGGGAGGAAAGGGAAGGTTTGGGCGGTCCTTTGCGGATTTCGAGATATGAATTGCGGGAAATCTTGGAAAATATGTCAGGTGTAACAAGCTAAATTTGCCATGTGGGATCGATTATTGATGCGCGGTTGTGACAGGTAGGATGTAGGTATTAGCAGGAAAAGACATTTTCCTTTTTGTTCTATTTATGGTTCGGGATTTCCGGAGATGTACGATATGAAAAATGTAAGGAAATGTTTCCGGCTTGACAAGATCGCCTTATTCTTCTGATTGATTGCTTTTTGAAAAAAAAAAAATAAAATATATAATTTATAATATTGTACTGTAAAAAAGAAATTTTTTATTTTTTATCCAACAGTAATCAACTTTAATTTCAGAAAAATAAGTCGTTTAAAAATAAAATCGTCATGTTGTCGAATAAAAAGTACGATACAAGCTATCTAAAGGTGATCTCAAGTATATGTATACATATATGCATCAGCACACTTTTTTTGCCATACACCGAGAAAGATTACGCGAGCAGTTGAGGCTGCTTACGAGATCAAAGCATTTTTTCTCGCTTTATCTACATCACCCGTATAGGTATAAATAACACACATACACACAATTTTGTTTACTAATCCACCTCCTACATCCGCATGTAAGTATATCACTTACGCATTCTCACCGCCAGCGGCGAACAACACAACGCTATCGGACTTGCGTTTCTTGGTCAGCGGCGCGCCCATGGCCAGCTGGCAGGCATACTTGAACTGATCCTCCTCGTTCTTCTCTCTCCTACTTTTCACCGCTCCTTCTTTGGAAAACAGAGCACGCAGGGCATCGGGGCAGGAGACGAAATCCTCGAACCTGCGTACGAGGCGTTGTTGCTGTCGCGTTGCGAGCACACGGCAATCCGAGTCCGAGGCGACTTCCTTGCAGCAGTGCGAGGAGCGACCGTAGCTAGTTGTGCAGCGTCGACGGCGGCTGCCGATTTGGGGCTCGGAGTGCGGTGTGCGTTTTGCTGTGGCCAAGAATCGCTCGCATCGGATGCCTGATTTTTTTTTATTATTAGCAAAATTACTTTTTTACATAAGGACTTGTATTAAGATAATATGACGCGTTTGAAAATTTCATAAATGTCATATTAGCTATCTATCTAGGAAAAGCAATTTAATTGGGACAAAAAGTTAATGTGTGTCTCGAGCTTAACGCCTCTTTGTAAACGATTATCTTCTAATCCTAATAAAAATCTATTAAATATAATAAAAAATGCATCTTTTTCTCTACGCTTCCATTAAGCAAACAAAAAAAAACTAAATTTATATCAGCAACAACAGCTCCTTACAGCAGCAAGCATCGAAATCCACCTTCTTGCTCGGCTTAAAGCAGCATTTCCTCCCCGCCTGCAGTCCATCGCAATCCTTTTTCTTCCCCTCAACTACTCTCCTCTCGCGATCTCTCGCTGCTCGGCCGATTTTCGCCGCGTCGCTCGAGCTCATGCAGCACGTCTCGGTATCTTCGCTGTTGCTCACGCTGCTGCTGTACATGCTGCTGCTGCTGCGCGGTGGCCTCAATTCCGCCGGCGACGTCCATTGACGCGACGTAGCAGCAGCATTAGCAGCCACAGCTGTAATTACGCAAATGCCCGCGTGTATAATTGCCGGAGAGAGAGAGAGAGAGAAAGAGGCACATGACAATGTGAAAAGGAGGCGATTATGCGATTGTGTTTGAATTAGCTGGTAGTATTGTGTAGAAGAGTTTTGTTTGGGTATGAATGAGGGGTGATTGGAGATTTTTTGAGTAATTATGGGTTTGGGGAGTCGTTGGTTGCGTTAACGGTTGATTATGTATATGGGGTTCGTTGAATGATTATTATAGGTGTATTTACGTAAGTATTGGACGTGATGTTCTTGGTTTTCTTGTACAGTAGTGGTACTGTTGTAGGTGCTCGTTAAGGCGGTGGTGTTTTCTTTGATCTCTGAAAAACAAAGATGGAAATGGTTTGCATGATAAAGAAAGAAACGAGTTTGGTTAATTTACAACTGATTACAGCTGCGAATGTATACCGTCATTTATGGCTGCTAAGTCTTGCCGGTCGTTATCTTGTTCCGCGCTGTTTTGACGATCGGTCGCTATTTTTAGGTTGCTAAGTTCCTGCGAACGCGTTATATTTTTAACTAAATATTAGCACGATTTTTTATTGCTTGATTCTTGGATTGTCACGTTTATCGTACCTGTAAATTATTAGTGGTCGGAGACCTGAAGCAGTTAGACAAACCGCCGACTTCTCGATTTATCACTGCCAACGATTTGCTTCCCAACGCGTTATTATCATGCTTATCGAAAGGATTTCCTCTGTTCTCTACTCTTTTTCGAAAGACATTGACGGGCTTTGCTCTGATCGGAACGAAAATGTGACGTTTTATTTCACATAGGTATCGCGATTGCAGATTGGACTATTTCTTTTATTTCTTATACTTACGTTGTATCGCTTTTTGCGTCATGGTCGGAGTTTGTTATGTTAGTGGAGATTGAGCTGCGAAAAAATCTATATAAACATGTCATATATTGTAGTTAGACCGATATTCGACAGTTTCATCTTATTTATCAGAAACTTTTGATGATAGTACGCGGTTCAACGGGATTCGCTGGTGATAAAAAGTTCGAATTTATGCAAAAAGTTGGCACATTGCAGATATAGTGAAATATGGCACAATCTTCATAAATAGATAAATAAAATTGGGTTAAATATTTAATTTGCTAAAAAAAATATTTTTGTAATTACTAATTATAATAACGATTATTAGCAAATCCTACATTCATAAACAACTTAAAATACAAATTTGAAATATCACCGATTACCTAACCGAATGAATTTATTACATACGTTTTGAACTTGGAATCCGTACAAGTAGTAGTAGTAATACATCGCTCATTCGCGCTTGTTTGCAGCGGTGTAGAATTACGCGTAGCTGCATTATTGCTATCCAGGCCATCTCTCCTACCTCCAGTCCTAATAAATCTACAAAACGAATCATTAATGAACATACGTTCTCCTCAGACCATATACTTAATTACAACCATCATCTAAAATTGATAAAAGAAAAAAAAAATTGTCACTATTGTAGTTGAATATAACCCAATTTTCCGCATCTGGATCGAGTACAACTTATAAGTATATGAGGTAATCGAAGGACGCGCATACTGCGAGTGCTGCGGCAATTGGACGGGTCGATTCTTCAGAGGTTTCTTCGCCAGCGAGACGACGCACGGGGCCTTGCTGCCACCGCCGCTGCTGACGACGTTTTCGTGTAATCTGCGCTCCGGTATTTTCGGCCACGACGTGTCGTCCGGAATCCTTAAAACGTAGTGACGTTATAAGCGTTACATGATGCCTTTTCTTTCATTGTTAAACGCGAGCTCGCGCGTGTGTATAATATATACATGCCTCAGAGAGCTGGGGTACTTGTGTGTCGGCGTCCGTGAAGGTTCGCGCTTGTCTGGATGTGTTTGATGAATGTTTATGTATGGATTAGGAAGGTTTGATTATTGCGGTGAGAGAAGGATTATATACCTCGTAGGTTGGGCCCGAGAGGCACGCGGCTCTCGCTTTGATAAGACATGTCGCACTGTAGTTGCTAAGGATCAATTTTTTGTGGGTTTTAAAATGTTTACCGTTTTTTTCATCTTAAAGGTTATTGAGAATCGCTGGGAGAAAGCGTGTTTGCGATAACGTTGGATATGTATACAACCAATCGCGTCGTATCATGCACTTTACGCGCGCATGGGAATGAAATTGCTCGATTCGTGTGGTTGTGTATACCTATATATTTTCGTCAATGAGTTCATTTGTCACGAGAATACTTGTATGTAATTATGAAAATTGTTACTATTATACTTAGAATCGGGGATGATAAAGAAATTTAAAAAACGAGAAGTGATTTCTTTATTATTATTTTATTAATCATTTTAATAATATTTTCGACGTTTCTTACATTATGTATGCAATTTTTTTTGTAATGGTTTTACAGTTTATTCAATATTTACACGTAATATACAATGCATAGTAATAGGTACACATAGGAACAGTTAGCTAGGGTTTATGACAAAATCGCTTATCACCTAGAGCAATCGTAACAATTTGTCACACTCCAGACTCGCGTTCCGTATCACATTGTCAAGCTAACTCGTGGAATTATAAAATCTTTCATACACATTCGACAGATATCATCATTCAGGAAAAAAAGAACAACAGAATCGAAACTCCCTTCCCCTCTTCTATCCTTCAAAAAACGACGCTTTGAAACTTGATGCTGTGCGTAGTATTCACCCATTTGATTTTCGAGCAATTTACATTGTTCCGTTATAGTTATTGTTCCACACTTCGACATCCTTTAATTTCAATGATTAAAATTAAATTGTGCTATCGATTCTGCTTGGTGTTGTTTGCTTAATTTTTTGTTCGGTAGACCAATTTTTCTAATTTTTTGATCAGAAGCAGTTAAGTTTAATTTTTGACTAGACTAGCGTAATAAAACGTTAACAAAATGCTTTTTGGCTACTGCTATTTTTTGTAATATTTTGTAGTTTTTTTCTTTTTTTTTAAACGCATAAATTTTAATTGGTCCAGTGTGCCATAAATATTGTAACTATTTAAAATGTAAAGCTTATACAACTCTTAGAAAGTATCTCACTGATGATGTCTTTTCATAAAAGTATCCGTTATTTTAAAATGATTTATCAAATAATTATTCGAAGAAACTTAACGATTGTTTAAAACAAAGCGAGAAGAGCTCGTAATATTTCTTTTTTCGTGTGATTCGCTAAGACATAACGGTTTCAAGATTGTATCGTACTAGCATCGATTTTCTACAATAAAAATAACAAAATACATGAAAGACTTAAAAAATTAATTTAAATATAGTATAAACATAACACTAAATATTTCATATTTCCACGCAAATTAACATAATATTTATATAAAAGCATAAAATGCAAGTTACGTAATACAAAACCGCATTCGCATAAACTTCTACCCCGACTTTAGCCTTGTGAGTTTTTATAATAATACAAAATGTTTCTTTTACAGATCTTCATTCTGTGCATCCCAAGAAGACAATTAAAGAATCTCCCATCAAGTTTCTTGCTTCTCATTAGTTCTTACTGGGAAAGTTATTTGTATGTATTTATATGTATTAACAGTGAATAGAAATGTATAATAAAACAAAGCTACTAAACTCAAATTGGAAATTCAACAGCCTGTACAGTCGGTATATTATCACATGACTCCATATCAATATCGTTTTACATGATACTTGGTTAAGACGTCGTGAAAAGTATATCTTTATCGCTGTTTCCTTTTAAAAGCCAAAATTAAAACGATTCCTTCTACTTAAAATATTGATTTGTCGATTTTCTAAAAATAACTTACTCTCCAAATTGTAATAAAAGCCAAAGCACAAAATTACACATATTTTCTATAAAAATAGTTTGAAAAAAATAAAAATATTAATAGTTTCATAAAATTTTAGTAGAAAAAGTATGTAGAGATTATTTTTAAATTGAAAGAAAAATATTTGCTTTGAATTTTGTGCAATGGTAGATTATCACAATTTTGAAGAAAAGTTATCTTTTTAGAACTGATGGCTTATTTATTATGAAATTAAAAAAATGTTGCAATAAAGATATGACTCTCACACTTGCTCATAAGAAATTTTCGTCATATAATAACTTTAAAAATTTACTTTAAGAAGATACCTATAAAATTTCAACTTGAATAAATTTCTTGACTTATTTAAAATTTAATACATTACCAATATTCAACTCAATTCTTGAATTGCCTACTTTGCGATAAAAATTCACTTATATGGCACTTATTTTGCTTGCATTATTCGGCGTTATAGAACAAAGCGTGTTCACGTGTAGTGCTCAATTTTTACAATTCAGCGTTTAATAATATATATATAATTTCTTATTGAAATATCAAAAACTCAAGTATCACGTAACTCTGCATTTATTGTCAAGTTACGCTTCATGCTCTCCACTGTTTATGCCAATAAGGGACTCTGTTTGTTCTACTTCAAGGTCAGGTATCCTGAAATCGAAAATAATTGTTAGAAATAATAGTTTTCATTTAAAGCAATTTATTTTACAAATTCAATCACGGCAATAATTAGATAATAGTATATGATATACCTTAAAGATCTGCTTCTACGACAAATCCATATATAAAGTTTTTTCACCAAGTCTAAACAAGGATCCCAGTTATCAAAATGCGATAGAAGAGATACTGTTAGAAATGCCAAGATCATTGGAATGGTTCCTAAATAGAAAATACAGGGGTATTCCACTCTCTTTAGTAATACATCAACTAACATAGATATTGGCATTGTTAGACTGATTGCCAATGTCGCGATGAGAGACGACGTTAAGAAACATCCCCTATAATGAGATAAATTTATAATAATTTATTAGATTTTATAATTCAAAATTGACTTGAATTGAAAAATAATTATTTCATCACCATAGCCAAAGAACTTCGCTTAAGACAGTTCCTATAAGCCCATTGATTATCAAAAATGTCCACTGATGTGGGTTGGGCCATTCAAATTCTTCCCATCGACCATAGTGTAGTATGAAAAATAAAGGCCACAGAAGTGTTAAATTGAAGAGGCCAACAAAGCCAAAGAACATTGGTATGTCCATTTTATCTTCATGATCAACTTTCTTCTTTAGAAATACAATGTAAGTAGCATAAAAAAATGCACTGACTAGAGCTAATATTATGCCAGTAGGTACTCGACTAGCTTCTATAGCCAAATCTGAGACACCAACTAGAACCTTAAACATAAAAGTATGTTTGAGTAATCTACATATATTTTGTAAAACTATTGAAATATTTATTTGATTACTTACAAGACCAAAAATACTTATAGTTACAGCAACTAATTTTGATAATGTAAACTTGTCCCCACTATTACTAGGAAAGAAAGCTGCAAGGAAGAGAGTAAACAAACTAGATGTAGATGATAAGACAGTAACAATTCCTGCTTCTGTTTGAGCTAAAGACATTTGGTAAGTATAATTTGCAATAAACCACTATAAAAAGAAAGTTTTTGTTAGATTTTACAATCATATTGTTGTATGGGATATTTATATATTTTACTTACTAAAAAACAAAACATGAGTGCAATCTTAGCAACCTTTTGCACTGAAAATTTGTTAGCTTGCCGTCTAGCATGTTCACCTGCCCTGACGCTTGCTTGATAACTTAATCTAGCTAATAGAGCTTCAGTCGCATCGCTTTCTGACATATGCCGAACTTCTGCTAATTTACTAAACCGTACTGAACGAACAGACGAGTCATCACTTTCAGTACCAGAAGATCGATCACATTGCTCAGGAGTTTTGATTGGTACAAATGTAGAATCACTTAAACTTGTACTGCCTTCCGAATAAAAGTTATCATCTTCTATATTTGGATCTATGAACTGAAAAACAAATTATGTGATACAGGAGTGGTTAACTTTTAAAACAACCATTAATCATTCCTAAACTTACCATGTAAGTCGCTGGTTTGTTGCACTGATCTCGCCATGGAGGCCAGAAACACAAACCCAATAAGTACAATGTAAACATTGAAGTTTTGATATATGTGCTGAAAAATGGTTTATCAAATGCCGCTTCCTTATAAATATACTGCAACATATGTTTACAATTAGGAATCATTTACACAGTGCACCCTAATCAGCATTGCTTCAAAATAAATATACTTACTTTTGTAAGTTCTGAGCTGGACACCCAGATAATGTCGACCAATAATAGAACTGAAAGTCCCAGGACGAGTCTCTGGGACTTGTTCATCATTGCTGCGAGTTTGTGGGGATCCTCCGCCATCCCTTGCTGCCTTGTCTGGCGTAGCTCTACAGAACAGCTCATACCTTAATTATTTTATCATAATTCTTTGCTTTTGCTTCCCGCGTCTGTCATCACAGACTAGAGCAAGAATCGCACCTCCAAGAGTCATTGATCTGCAAACACACAAAAGTATCAAGTTATACATTCCATCATTCCACCTCTCCATATTAACTCTTCCAATTAAATTCGTAACCTATTCCCGAAGATAAACGGCCAATCACACATGCGCGTAAGTACACAAAAGAACAATTAAAACAGAAGTTAAATCAATGCACAGACGCACGCTGCAACAAGGAAACGCGCAGAAACGATATAGATAGCAACGCGAAAAAGCCGCAACGTAACAGCCTCGACGCGCGCGGCTGTAATCGCTGTGTGTGGCGCGAATAGTTCCCCGTAACGGTTGTAAATATCTAATCGAGCACTTACCAGTGCGTTGATAATGAGCTGAAAGCATTCGATCGCATTCTTGCTGCTCTCCCTCTCTTTCTCTCTCCTCTCCACTCTCCCTCTTTCTCTCGGCGTGTGTACACACACTCTTTCACGCCCAGCAAGCGGTGCAGCCTCGCGAGTGTCGTCGACACCAGGCTCATCGCCCATTACCCCCCGACCGCCTACTTCTATACATTTTTCACGCGCTCCGGCGCCTCCTCCAGTCTTCTTCCTCTTTTGTCCACTCTCTTTCACCGCTTCGTATATAATGCAATTACGACTTTACGAGTACAGACAGGTTGTTGAGTAATCGCTCTTCATAAGGTATGTACAGACGTCCGCTGTCACGCACTATCCTTTATCGCAGCGCAGTGCAAGACAATGGAGCAGCAGTATAGGTAGTGCAGTGCAGCAGTACCGCAGTTAGGTCGTCTTCAGACGCACGTAAATACAGAGTCGCGCGGCACACGTATTCTGACGCATGCTACACGCAACACTACTCTCACTCACGGGCTACTTTAGCCACTTATCGTTTAGCATAGCATAAGCATTGTGTGCAGCAAGTATATATGTACCTATATATGAACGTAGCTGGTATGAGCAACGGGAAAAACTCGTTATCGTCGAGCGCGCGCGGTGCTGCTGCCGCTAGTGCCGGCAGCCATCTTCCTCGCGTGACGTACACACAAATCATCTGACTTTAGATGGTTCCAGGAATCGGGGCCAGAGGTCGCTACCTGCTTCGAATCCTGCCTTTTTTGAAATTTTGCTAATCGAATTCATGTGATACGTGCACGTGCCACGTTCACGCAGCAGCTGCTCTCCTTTGAAAAAGTGAATGATGCTCCAACAAATATACAGTAAAAGCAATATGCAATCAACGCGGGCTTTTTACACCTTTTGAATTCGGCGCTCAACCCCCACGAGCTTGCGGCCGATTGTCATGGCAACAAATGAACGACGACAATCGACAAAACCTACGCACTACTGTGCATCGCGAATCGGCCCTGTCGTTATCATTGAATCGTTGGGTGTGCGAAAACATGGAAAACAACGCGCTGAGCAACGGCCGGATACACCAGCCAGCCGCGGCAGCGTCGACCGGGCAGCGCTTTCGCAGCGACAGGACGAAAAAGGGTATAACGAGGAATGTGACAAAAACTTTCTGTCTCTTGCATTTGTTCGCTAACACCCCACAGTGTATTTCATACTTTTTGCGTGGAGAACGCGCAATGTATAACAACAAGTGCGTTGCATGCCGTATCAATTTTATTGCGCGACTACGCGTTTTATCAACAGGGTTTTTGCGAATCGCACGCGCCCGCGCGCGAGTAAAAAAGTTTTAGTATAGAGAGGGCGAAATAAAAACGGTGCGATAGTGAGCGCATGTTACATTCGTATATTCGTAGGTACCTATATGCTTTTTTTACAGATCCACCGGAGATACCGGCAGTTGAGACGCGCAATTGGCTGCTGCATCGGCTCTACATCCGCCACGAGTTCACGTTCTGCAAGAAACTCATCGAGGAGGAGCTGAAGAACCATGCCGGCCTCACCGAGTATCCCCACTACCTCAAGGTATAATAGTATATACGTATATATATGTCGCGCGCAAACGAGTTCGGTTATTGGATTATTAGAACGATTATGACCCTGACGTTTCGCAGGGGCTGATACTACGACGGGAAGGCAAAGTTCAGGACTCGCTGGACTGCTTCCAGAAGGCGTACGTTGTCAATCCCCATAATGTTAACAACGCCAAGCAGATCGCGAAATCGCTGTGAGTATAATAGACTCCGATAAGCCCCATAGTCGTATATATAGAGTAGTAGTAGTTTTATTATCATAATTATCGTTATGATATCGTTATATGCGAACTTACCTTCGATTCCTCCGATATTGAATAGATTCCTCATGGGCGATCACAAGCGCGCTATCGAGGTGTATCTCGAAGCTGAGCGAAGAAGCAGTGATCCAGACTGGGAGATCCACTATTTCCTAGGTATTATAAAAATTTAACGTGCGTCATTTCGCATCTCTGTCTATCCACCGCATCTACGTACACGGCTAATTATATGTCTGTCTCTTTCGTGTATACGCAGGCGAGTGTTACATGAGGACGGGACAGCGCGAGGAAGCGCGTAGCCAGTTGTTGCGCTCGACTGAATTGACGAAGAACGAAAATCCCTACCTGGCGCTCGTTAAGCTCTACGTCGCTGAAGACAGGATCATCGACGCAGTTGGAGTGTACACGGAGGCTCTCAAGTTTGTTTGCTATGAAGATTCATTTTCGTTATATATAGGGGGTCAATTTGCGAGATATTTTTTGTAATATCGATCGTAGAAGAATACTTATAGCGTGGTTGTGCGTTGAGCGTGGCGGAGAAAAAGTTTATTAAAATCAAGAAGTTGTTTACTTCGATCGAGCTAAGTAAATATTTTTCTTATAAAACAGGGCGTTTTTTTGTAGTTAACTGAAAACACGTTTACTTGGTTCAATAAATTTTTACTGAACAGTTTAGTCTCGTTTGATGGAATTGAGAATATTTTTTTAGTTTTATTCTTTTTCATGGCTATACTATATTCTCTATATTCTCGTGCTTCATAGAAAATTTATTATTGAGAAAAAATTCATATATATTCTTTGATTCGTAAAAATATTGAAAAATGTACAAGGCAGTAAGAGGCATGCCCGACAAAATATGTTAAAGTGATAAAATTATTATACTTGTTTTAAAAAAGTATTTACTTAGCATGATTAACGTGAATATACTCTTGGTTTAAGTAAATTCTTTCTAGTGGAAACTTTATAGAGACGATAATTTGGAATTTTACGGTACTCCGGTATATTGCGATCGATGAGGGAAACCGTAACCAGATCGTATTTTAGAATTTAGTAAGTTTTTAAGCAGGCACGTGGATGTGCGTAGTGTATGTGTCCGCTTCCAAAATTCTTTTTTTTACATAAAACTTTAAGTTGGCAGTTTTATGATTCGAAAAAGTTTTAACCTTTCACCTACTAAAAGAGTAAGAAGGGCTGGTTCTAAAAAACGATGTCTTAACAAATTTATCCGAGGTTCTTTTTTAAACATTTAGAAAGCAGAAAATTTAGAATTCTTCTGGATATAGGAATAGACGGGTTGTCGAAAAATATATATTTTCGAAGTTTAAATTATACAATATAGGTTTTATAAATCACCTCTAAGGTCTAAATTTACTGCATCGTAAACGCTCGCCTCTAGACCAATAATTTTTGTTTTAGAGGCTACTAAAAAATATATTTTATCCAAATAGAAAATTTGAAAATTACCGTCGAGTTATCGGTGTACACTTCAACTTATATTATTAAAGTTAATGAAATATTTTGGTCCAATTTTATGTAGTACTAATTAAATATTTCGGAGGTACTCGATCAAATAAAATTCTGATTATAAAACTTTAACAGATTAACCGTACCAAAGCTATTCGAAATTAAAATTCATAAAGCACAATTTATTTTTCATTAAAACTAAGTAGTGTATAATGATGAATAATTAAAAAAAATTTAATTAAATTAACACAATGGATATAGAAATTATCGAGCTAATTGGCTCCCGTTAAAAGGCAAGCTCTTATTATTTTATAACGCTCAATTTGTATTATGCGCCATTACATTATTACCTTAGAGTCGTAAGAATCGACATGAGGAACATTACAAACATTCGGCAGCTCTTTACTTATCGTAAAAGATAACATAAAAGGGAATCACTTTACGGATAAAAGAGGTTTTCCTTATCCCCTCGTAAAACTCGTAATGCATAGCTTTGCATTAATATATATTACATAAAATATAAAGTTTTACATAAATTTCACAATTTACTGCAAAAAAAAATTAATATTTTACCAAGAAATAAATAACACTCAACATATAAAATATTAATCCCAATGAGATATAAAATTTTTAATGACAAAATCATTTACATTCTCTTTACGTAAATTTGCATAAAATTTTATGCTAAAAAATACACGTCTATAACGACGAACATTCATCAATATATAATTTTCATATTAATTTGATCATCCCCGCTTTAATTATACAAGGGTAAACTGATTATACTTCTCATATACTTTATTCCAACCCCATAAATCGTCTTGATCGCATTCGGCCAGCACAGAGGCTAACACGTCCGCAGCGTCAACACCACGACATCCGCTTTAAACTTAAAGACGCCAGAGCGTCGCGCCTCGTGTAATGTACCTACTGATTACTGTAAATGTTTAATCATTTAGATCCGGAGGAATATATGTACTGGATACCGTAAAGTGCTTCTGTCACACCACCGCGGGGCGAACATACATTCCCGCGCTCGCTGGCCGTGTACCCTTTAGCTTGTCTGATTAAATAAATTCGCGAGATCATTATGCCAAATTTATAGACCTCTTTATCCACGTGTAATATAGCTATCGCGGGCGTAAAACTTATATGCTCTGACAATAATAAGCGAATTTCTCACTTCAATTTCCAATTCCGGGGGAAATTAACTGCGTCCGCACGCGTATGTGAAGCACATAATTGGTAGCTACTTTTTGATGCGCGGCGTTTTGCATTTTAAGCCGCGGTATAATATCGTATAACTGTCTATCGCGCGACCGCGTGGGACTGATACCGTACTTTTTTTTTTTAATTAAAATCACGGCTATCTGCCGCCACCACCGTTCGCGCGAATATCGATTTTTCGTTGGCTAAAGGCCCGACATATACAATGGTGCAAATATCTTCCCCTCTAACAGCGTGCCTCTCTCTGTGTGTGTTTCTCTGTGAAACGGTTCTCTCAAGTCTCTATGTACCTGTGTTTGTAGGGCTATGCCGGAGAATGAGCAAATAGCGACGGACCTGGGTCTAATGTATCTCGGATTAGGAGATATCAAGCGTGCCTTTCAGCAATTTGGCACGGCCCTCGCGCAGTCGCCCAATTACGCCCCAGCCACTCTTCCGCTGGCTTACGTGATGCAGGTAAACAGGACAAAAAGCAACTCTCTGTCTCTCCACTGTCTTAACCAACATTCAATGTATGCAAAGCATTAATTTGTTCTACGTTTGTTTACAGGCACAGGGCGAATACGACATTGCCTTCTCCAAGTACAAAATCGCCGCTCAGTCAATGCCGGAGTCCTGGGCGCTCTGGAACAACATCGGCATGTGCCTCTACGGCAAGCAGAAATATGTTTCCGTGAGTCGCTATTCCAATATAATGCGATATAGACATCATATATATGTGTACACAGAGCTTTCACCCTAACGACAGCCCGATTATATTACACCGCTTATCGCCTGTCACTGCACCGGACTCCCGGGAATAGGATTATTATGAAAGGGAAAACGAATAATATCCGCGTCGAGGGATTGTATGATAGGACCGTCGTATAAGGAAATAATGAAATAGCTACGCAGGCATGGACGTTAATAAAGGGGGAGAGGGTGAGGAAGAAATTGGAGAAGTCGCCGAATCAATGGCTACGAGGGACCAACGACAACTTTTCTTCTCGAGCTATGTAGCACTATGTTTTGTATTAGAAAAAAAAGGGGAGCAGAAGTGAGCGCGCGCCTGCGTTTCCAATTAAGGACCTTGCGTACATTATAACAACGCAGGAACGCATATATATGTATATACGAGCGCGCGCGAATGGCCAAATGAAAATTGCCGGGACGTGAAATATGACATAACCGCCGCAGTCGTCGCACGCGCTATAACTGCCTCTATTTTCTCTCTCTCTCTCTCTCTCTCTCTCTCTCTCTCTCTCTGCGTATATTATAATAATCCAAATTTCTCCTGGCGTGTTCCCGGAAAAGCTCATTCGTACGAAAAATTAATTTGTCAAGCCTGTTATTATGCGCGCGGGCAGAGGCACATCATCATATACGCGTGTCGTAGTATTCGGCGGAGCGTGATTTTTTTTTTACGAGTGTATATATCTAGGGCTGAAGCGGAGAGGACGAGTGAGAGAATAATTGCGCGGAAGAGCGTAGCGGCGCTGAGTGAGAGAAAGAGGGGAAACAAATTTGAATTAAGTTTGCGTTTGTCAGCAAAAAGGAAGCTGAGTATAAAGACGCGGGGCGGGGAAAAGGGAGAAATACGGTCAGGCGCGGCTCTCTTCCCGAGGGAATAGCGCTCTCGTAACCTAGCTATAGCTGCTACTCTACTACCGCGGGCGAGCAGGAAGAGATGAGGAGTCAGCAGCGCCAACTTTGCCTGCGTCCATTCGTACGCGCGATTTTCATGTATTCAGCGTCATTGTTTTTACTCGTCGTCCTTCTTCTTGCATATCTCGCTCTATTTCGCGCGCGGGGGCGGAAACTCGTAAAAATATTTTCACTCGTACACGCGCCAGAGACTCTTTCGAGCGTCAACAGAGAAAGGGCCGTTGTCGAGTTTTAAATCGATAAGAGCCCGCTTTCATTGGGGGATAAAAGCCGAGAGAGCGAGTGAAAACGCGTATATATAGCGCGAGGGTTTCTCCCGCCGGCATTAAGAAAACTGTCAGAAGCGATTTTATCCGGATACGCGCACGTGTACGACGATTCCACGCGAGAGGTTGATGATTTATTCAGATTTATGGAAATCGCTACTCACAGGTATATACTTACCCCCGGCGTATATTGGGGGATAAATAGATCTCGGCCCCCGCATCGTCAATTGTGGATGTCTGCGCGTGTATATGCGTCTCGGCGAATCGCGGTACTGAAAAACCGCGGATGAATACTAATTTTATTCGCGGAGGCGAGTCTCTCGAATAGCCACGACGCGTGCTGCCGCGAATCGTCGAGCTACTTTTTCTCCTCCTGTCCATATTTATACAGTTCTCTCGTGACTTTTGCTCCAGTTTGACGTCTATATATAAAGAAACCGGCTGCGGCGACGACGGTGAATTATGGCCCGCCCGCTCGTTTCTTATTTACGACCGCGCAATGTTTTTGCATAAAGAGCTGCGCGCGGCGTTATTGTTTCATTGCACAACAACAAGCGGTGGCGGCGGTTGGTCCCCGCTGGATATTTTATTGACGGCCCGGATGGGGAAAATAATAGGAATAAAACGCGCAGTGTGCACGTATATATACACGCAGAGGCTTGATTGCCGCGTGGAGGAAAGGAAGGGCCGTTTTTCGGGGATCACGCACGCGACGAATGTCGTCGGAAAGTATATTAGGGGCTTAGAATAGAACAATGTGGCGCTCTTCTACGATTAATTTTTTATCCCGTGCGGATGTGCGAGTGAGTGGGCGAGAGAGCTTAAATACAACTGCGACCACACGCGCGTCATGCTTGCGTTATATATGTGAGAGATGGAGTGTGTGTAATAGTGGCGAAAGATTAGGGATCTTATGGATTGCCCTCTAACGCGTATGTGTATACGCGCGCTTCGAAGTTGGTATTCATCATGAGAGAGTTATGTTAATTCCGCCAATGGAGTTATTTTATCACGCGGGCGTATTTATGCCATTATGCAAATGGCTACTAAATGGAGAGCTTTAGATGTTGTGCCCATGTATAGTTTATACTACGGATATAAGGGATTTGTGAATTCTCAGAACGTTATAGTTTCAATAGATATTAAATGAATTTCTTTTTCCATCATGCACGTGTGTGCACGTGCGCGCGATTCTCTAATTAAACAATTACTCCGGTGAAGAACGGAAGGGAGACGAAATGGAATCGATTTTTCGTTAAAACTTCTTTTATACCCTGCGGAAACACGCAAAAAGGGCTATGGAGAGCTTCGTGGCGTTTCTTTACACCTTTCACCCCCCGTCGATATACAGACGCGGTGGGGAGCACAAAGGTTCCTGCAATGAATCGAACCTTTTCATTGCGCGAGGGGTGGTTCGCTCCAAGTTTTTACGATGATTTAATCAAACGTGCGGTTTTTCCTTCTTTTCGCTCGCTTCAGCTCGCTTCATTTGCGGCTGCTTTGTTTTCCGCACGGATATATAACAACGCTGTGGTCTTTTCGGTTGCGAAGTATTATATAGCGGAAAAGTATTTCTCCCGGAAACGTCAGGGTTTGAGCCGAGATTACGTACGGATATATATTTTGTTGCTGAAATATGTCGAGCCTTTTTTCTGTTAAGCTCCTGCCCCAAAGTACCCTTGTGATGGTATTATTAAATGTTCTAAAAATATATATTTTTATATTTTCTCGAGACTTTAAGCTTTTCATACCAAAATGATTCACGGAAATGGGTAGGTGGTATCGCCCGAAATTTCAAATAATCCCAACTAATTACACCATTATGTGTTTCAATATTTCGAAGAAATTACATTGTCACGAAATTCATTATACTTATAACAGCAACATCCTAAACACCGTTTACAAATTCATACAAAGAATTTGCGTGTGTCATCCTATAATTCAAACCCCGGCACAAAACACAGGTGCACCATAAAAGGCGATGTCGAACGTTACCAAAAGTATCGTTAATTAAGCTCCCCCATTCGAATGTATACCCGCAGATCGTCGAGAGAACTCGTCACAAACAGTATCTACCTCCCCCTCTCCCTAACTGCCTCAGTTTTAATTCACTCGAACTTTCAATTCAACCCGCGAGAAAGAATTAGCTAGTGCCGGTGCCAATATAATAGGCGGGAATACGAACCACTCTCTCTCGCCCCTCCTTCTCTCTCTCATCAAAAGTTGCCAGTTTGCCACGTGATAGCAGTTGGAGCGAGTCCGATCCCTAATACACCACATTTTACCCGCGAGCGGCGATGTTTTATACACGAGTGCCCGAGGCGTTGCCGTTACACACGGGATATCCAAGTTCTCCGTGTAGGAGGGGCGTAAGACTATTAGGTATAATATTCCCCGGGGCTGATTAAAACCCGGAGCGAGAGAGAGAGAGATTGAAATTCACCCGTCCGTCTTCGTAATAATGCTAATGTAAACATTATGTAACAGTATACTTACTTGTACGGTTGTAGGCGATCACGTGCCTGAAGCGAGCGCACTACCTGAACCCGCTGGCGGTGCAGGCTGCCTGCAACCTGGGAATCGTGTTCCTGGCTACCGGCCAGCCGGCTTCTGCTGCCATCCATCTCTGTGCTGCCGTCACAGCCGATCCCAAGGGTTTCATGCCCTACACGCTTCTAGGAAGTGAGTATATGTTAATGTTGGCGCGGCTGGATGGGGCGCCTTCCGCTTAAGGAAATGCTTCTTCTTCTTCTTCTGTATAAATTTATTGACGGGAATGACGTATTATTGTCGAAGGAGGGGGATTTTGGGGAGTATAATTGGGAGGGCTGCTTTTTTGAGAGGCACGTTTTTGGTAAAGTGACTTTCGATATTTAAAACATGAGTAATTATAGTGTTATATTATCGCGCTTGAGCAGTGCAAGAATCATTGTGATGATTGGAATTGAGAATTCGATTAATCAGCTATACTAAATTAATCATATTCACAAAGCATACATGACAGATCATTATTCTTAAAATACAGAAGTATCTTTCTACCTTAACGTTCCTCCGCGATCGGATTTCTCGTGCCGTAAATAAATCTTCCTATACGTCGGAAGAATAATATTTCCCTCATGCTCCCCAAGAAACTGACATTCCTCTTATAGAATAAGTATATACCATCTTAACTGCACAGACTTATCCTTCAACACAATAGTCATTCGCTATTATAGACAACCAACTACGATCATTTTGAAATTAATTTCTTTCTCGCTTATTTCCCTCCTCCCACTTTACAACCCCACCGGCCACCTCATTACGATGCATCCCATGTTCCCTCTCTCTCTCCTTATCTCTCCCTCGCGGCCGCCCTATACTTCTCCTGCCCCGCGGGAAGGATGTATCGGTAGCGCTCACTTGCGCGCAGTGATTGCCGCTGACTCGACTGTAATTCAATCGCGTTCACGAACTGCACAGCTGCCAGTACCATACTAATGTCGTTATATTGTCGCGCTTGCAGTGGCCCTGAAGCGGCTGGACGACCTCGAGGGCGCGGAAAAAGCCCTCGAAAAGGCGCACTCGCTCGGCCCGCAGGAACCCCTCGTTCTTGTCAATTACGCGGTTGTGCTGGACGCCCGACGCAAGCCTGGGCGAGCCCGCGAGATGCTCGTCATGCTGAGCGACGTTACCGCGGTCATCGACGTCGACGTACAGGTGAGTAGGCATAGAGTGGAAATTCTGGGAGAGAGATGGTTCTTTGTTCGAGAAAGAGGAGATAGTTTTTCATCTCGGCGAAGGTTTATTACAGCTCTCTTCGTGTATAACGCGCGGAGAGAGAGAGAGAGAGAGAGAGAGAGAGAGAGTGTACCGTGTGAATTATTGAGAAAGTATACGCGCCGTGCGGCGAAATTGTTTTATGGTCTCTCTGTTTTTCGAGTGCGAAAACTTTTCGAGCTCTCTCTCTCTCTCTCTCTCTCTCACTTCGTGAGATTATTTACGGCGTGTAATGGATGGAAAGCAAAGAGGAGAAAGCTAAAAATTACAAAGCACTTGTGCATGTAAAATTCGTGCTTGGCACGTGCACAAAGGATACGAATAAATGACGTTTCTGGTGGTACGACAATTTCACGCCTCCACGAATTCTCGGAATGACTTTGATTCAATTTTGTGTGTTTGTTTTCTCGTTACGCGTTTCGAACTTTTACTCGGCGGAAAAGGTTCAACGACAATTCGTCCGTTCTAGGAAAAATTGGTTGACCGAGGTCCTATCGGTCTATATATAACGTTCCGAAAAAAGTTTGCGTAAACAGAACGGAATATCTCTCGATTACCGCATTCCTTTATTCTAAAAAAATATTTGCTCGTTTTCTTTATTCCCCCCGATAAGATTTAAGAGAATTACCGCGGGCGTACTTCTGGTGTCCCATATCCTTTGCTGCTATCGATTTTTCCTCAAATCAGTTTGAGGTAGTAGTTTATACCGCAGCTCCGAACGAGATATATACTCTTCCGGTATATATATAGATCTATCCGCCCCCTCCCTGTATAACTTCATGAACTTTGAAACCCAGAGGCACTTCAACTTTTTCCAACGACCAGAGCTGCTGGAGTCAAACTCGTTTTAAAACGCGCGCGCTCTCGTTTCCACACTTTTCTCTCTGTCAAAGAAAAAACGACAAATTATCCCCTCACTCGCTTAGTTATATATTCGCTATATAAATTTGCAGATAACGAACATGGCCAGGCAGCTAGCGGCTAAGCTGCGCATCGACGACGATACCTTCAGCCCGGTGTTCACCCAGGAGGAGCGCGCTGTCCCGCTTACCGAGGACGAAGTCTAGAAGAATTAATCGAACGAAAGAACAACAACGGCATCTTCGATCGTTGCGCGGTAGCTCTATATATATAATGAACGACTCAATCCTCGCCGCGGGATTGCTTTAACGATAATTAAAGCTCGCAGGGCGGCAGCGTAATCAGCGCAGCGCAGAGCGCGGATCGTGTTATATACAGTTGACGCGGTAACACTGATTCGCTCGCGGCACGCGACGCGACTTTATTTCGTTTAATCATGCTCTTGATAATCGTTTGTAACGAGTAGAGCAAGCGGTGTAGCTATTGGTTCGATGGATACAGTGAGAGCTGTGCAAGAGGAGCTCGTGATTAAAATTTTGACGATTCATAAAGACGCGCGTCGCTCTTTGCGCGCACAGGTAACGGATTATATCATTGTCACGGGCTAGGAGCGCATTGCCGTATTTAGATAAAATTATGATGAATTTCTCCGCGTGTTTGTTCTTTGCTTTAGCGTTGCATTTATTCGTTGCTGTGCCGTGTTGCGGTGGTTAATGAGCTCGACGCGTTAATCAAATGAAACGTAGAGGTATAATAATAAAACTTGGAACAAGTGGTAACGTTTATATATATATGTTATGTAAAAATTTCTCTCGCTGTAAAGTAAATCACACTCTGAATAAACCTAATTTATACGAATGTTTGTATATGCACGCTATATATTTTAGTAGAAAAAAAAACCATTAGCCGTTTCTTTTTTATAGGTAGACGTGGATGAAAAAAGAAAAATGCAAAGCAGTTTAACCCGCGAGAAAGTTAAGCAAAGCAAAGTTTTCGCGCCGCGCGCGTCTCTCTAATTTTAAGGTAACCAAAAGTTTTATAATTCCCGCGAAGATCGATTTAAAGTTTTATTTTGTCCTGAAAATTATCTCGCGACATAGATACGACGTTTTCTTCAGCTAGCGCCTCACTATATATTATCTCAAGGACACCGAGAGCAAACGAGAGGAGAAGCTGTATTTAGAACAAGTCATGCCGCGACACATCAAAGAACCGAAATTGACCTATTATCCGCAGTCAAAGTAAATGTCCGTCAAAGTCCGCCAGCCTCCTCCCCGTTGCCAGGAATATAATAAAGTAATCACGGACCTCAGTCATCTCTTATTATGGCGGGTTATTGAAAGGACTAGGAGTCTTTTCAGGCAAAATATATATAATCGCTTGTTTATATGTGATTTTGAAGGAATAGGGAAGGGTGGGCGGTAAGGATGAAGTCAAGGTATAGTAATATGACGCCGAGTACACTGGATAAAGCTTTATTTATTTATTTTACAACAATATTTAGATTTACATCGTAAAATTTCTCGAGACTCACTTGGGTTTTTCCCCTTTCTCTGTTTCTTTCTTGCTCGCGGAGACGTACAGCGGGGCTCAGGGGCTGTACGTCCCCTCAATGGTATATATATTCGCGGAACGAGATTGTATCTTTTCTCTTTTCTCTCGCGTAACACATTTTATTCTCTCCCTCTCTCTTTCTTTCAATCTCTCACTTATTTTTGCTTATTTTTTTTTATTAGAAAACAGGACTTTTTTCAATAAGACAATACTATACTTATTTTCGCGTGTACAAACCGAACATCGATTTATCGAACATTCCATCAATGACACACACACACACACACACTTGAGTTGCGCGCGCGAAGATACACAATATCATTTCGTTGTCGATATACGCTTAAGTATATATAAGATCGTATGTACCTGACATGTGTTTACGTATAATAATATACTTACGTTCGTATGTGCGTGTGTGAGATTCGTTACGAATAAAAAAATAATATTCTGATTGTGTTTACACGTGAATCAGGGCTTCTTATCGAACTGTTCTCACGATCTCAATTTCCATTTTTTTAAAATTATTCTTCTCTTTGTCAACGGTATATAAGAATCTTCATATCGAGGCTATATTTACAGTAGGTGTATACGTGAACGCGATAAAAAAACAAGGGCCTTTCAATGATGCTCGTAAAATTCAACTTCTTTCTTTCTCTCTCTCTCTCTGTTTTGTTTTTTGTTCGCAGTATAGTCCCCCTTATCTTCCTCTCTTTTTTTAACCGTTGCGAACGAGCGAGCGAGTGCGCGCGAAGAACGTATGACCGGCGTATATCACAAAAGCTTTAGGAACGTTTCAGGGAATTACGGAGGGGTTGGGTATATAGTATATTATACGAGGAGAGGATCGTCCACAGCACGTCTGCATATCTGATGTAAAAAAATCCACGCAAAACCGTGTTCATTACTAAGATCGAACGCGCTCTCGCAAAATTATATAAAAATCCTTATATACCTCAATTGCACGATAACGATGAAGCATGCAATAAGGGCTGCGAAGATAAAAAAACGAGGACTGCATGCGGGCGGCGGTGATGGTGAAGAGAGAAAAGGTATTCTACGTAGTAACCGCCACCGCGTTATCACTATGCGCGCGCGCGTGTACGAGAGAGAGAAAAAAAGAACGTATATGCATTCTATTTTCGCGCACATGCGAAGAGTCTCGTGGTATTAAGGGAGAAGAGAAAAAGAGGCGGCGAGGATGGATGTTCGAGGACTGTCGGTCTCGGAACGGCACTTTAATCTCGGAGGAATTTGCGCGCTCGGGTCAAACGACAGAGACGGCGCACATCCACGCTCCTCTTTTTCACCTCTTTCTCTCTCTCTCGCGATACGTATATACAGAGGCGCAGCCACCTGTGCGCGAAGAAGATGTGTGGAAGGTGGAGACG
>UXGD01002060.1:0-28792 GCA_900474315.1 Torymus auratus
CAACTTTCCTGATTTTTTTTCTCAGAAACTATGCATTCTAAGAAAAAAAGTTTAAGGATATTTTATTCATAAAATGACATAAAGAATACAAACATATCTTTTGTTTTAAGAAAAAAAAAATGAAATTTTTTACGATTTTTTTTTTTTTTTAAGAAGCATAAAATACTCTCAAAGTTGGGGCTGCCGATTCCTGCGATTTGTGTATTTTTATGCCTTTTCCATGCTCAACTTATAACTTTTGAAGGAATCTACATTTTTAATTTTTAAAAAAGGATATGAAAGCTCTTTCATTTTAGTATCTATTTCTTCTTTAAACTTTATGTAAAAAAAAGAAAAGAAAAAAAGAAATTTATGTAAGAAGAAAAAATGCATTCGAAAGGTGTGCCTTCAAATAAAGAACATTTTTTCGTATGCTTTTTCACGTATGTTTAGAAAATATTGTTAAAGAGACATCATAATATAGTACAACTTCTATGAAGGATAAAATTGAGAACGCCGTATAGGTGTTATTTATTCAACACGAAACGAAATTGTAAAAAGAGCTTTTTGACTATGCCCCGCTACGTTTATAGTTGATGCGGCCAATGTAATAACAAACAAAAAAATTATTTTTTTTTTCTCACACTGGGTTGAAAGTACCACATTACCGCCAGGCGCTAAAACGCGGAATGTGGCATTTTCGGCTACCGTATGAGAAAAAATAGTATACGCGCCACGGGAGTAAAATTGGCCAGCCCACGCGCGAATGGACACATTTATATATTAAATCCAGTTCTAACTATACGGCTATTATCTATAGTGAATACACCAAAAGGTATAATAGAATCTCCTGTTATCAAAATTCATCAACATCACTTTACTGTAAAGATTATAAAATTTCTTGTTCAATTATTAACTGCCAGACGATGATTCGAGCTACGAATTCCTTGCATTTTTATGTGAATTTCCACTGTTATTAAGTTTTATCCATAATCTTTAATGGATTTCTTTGTAATGTGTGATCTTCTACTTAGGATATCTTATAATTGTACATATAAATTTGTGGTAAGGTTTGTTCAACCAGTTGAAGGTAATAAATATTTAACTAAGAAAATCCATAAAATATGTTCGATTAAATCATTCATCTGCTAATATACTCAAATTCAAATTGAGACTGAATAGAGTTTTCTCGTTTTCTCTTACGTGATAATCGAAAGATATTAATATATTTCAAGAAATTTGTTTTAAAAATTAATAAAAAACTAATACCTATAGATACATCTATGAACGTAAACGTTATAACGTTTACATTAATAAAATATTAGCATAATCAATTTCAGGATAATATTCATTCTAATCTGTCAGCAAGTTAATAAATAATTATGTAGCACACGTCAATGATAAATAAAGCTTCCACTCCATTTTACTTATATTATTAACTGTTTGATAATTATTATAAATTACATGTCTCCACATCATGAAATTGTGATTGATTTATTATGCATAGTAAGTCAGATTGTATCTGGAACTCATTTAAAAATGAAAATGTCATTAGCATAACTTGTATCGTCAACATTGTAAAATAATATTTCATTCCGAATAATTTCTCTGTAAGAAACGTGATTTGAAAGTTAAAGATTTTATTGATTACTATAAACAATTTAAAACCAAGAAATAGAGAAAAAGCAACGTTATAACAAACTTGTGCTTCTAACTTGTTATTAAAGCTCTTATCGCGTGTTCACCAGAAACGGTATATGTGACCCTACGTGAACACGCAATTCATACTCCATAAAATCATGTTGCGAAAGATGAGGTGTAACATGGATATCTATGCGGGCATTGCTCATTAAGAAAAAACTCATAATTGCATAATTCTATCGTCATTTCGCGGGTTTTCCTGAACCGGAGCAACCTGCTGCTCCAAAACGAAAAACGGTGCGTCGAGCCGCCGTCGTCGCCTCCGTCCCATCGGTTACTGCGTAGCTCAAACAAGAAAATTAACGGACGCTCGAGGGTACGCCTCCACTCCTCCTCTTTCTCTCGGAAGTGGAAAAGCTCAACTTCGACGCAATTCAAATTTGTGCCTATATGTATGGACGCCGTATATATATACGTGCAACAATCGGTGTCGTCATGTCGCCCCCTCTCCCTTTGGAGCACACTCGAGCGCGCGCGCTTGCCTGCATATATATAGGTACACTTGGCAGCGGCGGCGGCGGCGGCACGAATGTGTGTCCTGCGCGAAAAAAGAGCGGCGCGTACCTACCTACCTTACAGTTGCGCACGTACCTACTTAACGTGGATATTAATCCGCAGCTCTGCGGACCAATGGGAGCGCGAGGCTGTCAGGCCGCGCGCCGCCCCTAAACATCGCGGGCAGTCGCAAAAGCTCGATGTTTTCTGAAAGGGCTCTTCTATTTCTCCCTCTCTTTCTCTCCTCGCTCTCCCTCTCTCTCTCCTTCTCACTCTCACGGTTTTCGTTCGTCGTATATCGCGGATCGCGGCTACTAGTACGAAGCGCGCGATCGTCGGGTCTCGCGGGACACGAGCAGCAGCAGCAGCAGCAAGCATCAGCAACAGAAGAGAGCAGCAGCACGGTAGCAGTGAGTAGCGGCAGCGGCAGCAGCAGCAGTATAGTCGGGCGCTCGCTCGCAAGAGATACGCGTATTGTTTATCCGCCATTTTGCTCGGCGAGGCCCCCGCGACCCGTGTGAGCCCACTGCAGCTGCTGTGAGTGTCGCAGTTTTGCAGTACGGCCGTGTGTGTGCGCGCGGGCACCTTTGCCGATGGCCTATTTTACCATGAATTCCAGTCGCTGACTCGAGAGCTCACTTGCTACGCTCTCCCTCTCTCTCCCTCGCTCAGTCTCTCTTTCTCCGTCTGTCCGCGCATCGCCGTCCCGTTAGAGGAGTCGTGCGCCACGCTGCTGTCCGCGAGCGCGTCTCCGACTGGCCGTTGTCGTCGTCGTCGTCTACGTCGTAGTGCGCGTCACCAGTGTGCGAGGCGCGACATACATCTGCGCCGCGATGGCCTCGCAGCCGCGGCTGCTCTTTGGCCCTGATGACAAGTAGTCGAGGCGAGCGCTGCGCTCACCGCGCGAAGTGACTACACGGCCCGAGGTGCGACCCAGCCTTACCGACTTTCACACACACGAGAGGAGAGTCGCCGAATGGCCAGTGCTCAGTAGCGAGATAAGGAGCAGCAGCAGCAGCAAGCAGCGCACGGCGTAGGTAAGTTATTTTTCCCAAAACCGTCCCCGTCGTCGGCACTTTGCCGCCGCCGCCGCCGCTACCGTCGCTTCTCCTTCGCGTCCTCTTTCGCCTTACTTAGCCAACGCGTACGAAAGCCAGGCGCCTCTCGTTATTATGCGAGCTGCCAACTTCAGCTGGATGCTGTGGACTGCGTTGGCTTCGTATTGCCTTATTGCAGTGGAAAGTGCAACCTGGAGTGGCTGTTTCTAAAATTAAGTGATTCGACCAGCTGGTCGCGTTACGCTTGTGCTCTGTTTATTAGTTGGTCAGATGTTTACTATTAGGCCTTTGCTCCATTTTTTTTTTTTTTTTTATTTTTTATTTTTTCCAAACCTTTTACTACATGCTGAAGATATGAACTGTTCTTTTGAATGACTTATATTGAACACTTGGAAACTCACTGTTATTAATTTCTGTTATGCTTTCTCAGAATGTCGGGCCAGAGCGGAGGACAGCGGCTGCATTTGTCAACGCTTAATGAGCATTTGACATGTAAACTATGTGGTGGATATTTCATAGATGCTACTACAATTATAGAGTGCCTACATTCATGTAAGAAATACTGTCAACTTTAATTTTATTTTTTACTTTATCAACTGTATTCATTGCGTGTTTATTTTTACAGTTTGTAAAAGTTGTATCACCAAATATTTGGAAAACAACAAGTTTTGCCCTATTTGTGATGCTCAAGTACACAAGAAAAATCCTTTGTTAAACATTAGACCAGATCAAACACTTCAAGATATTGTTTATAAATTGGTACCTGGTTGTTATCAAAGTAAGCAATTTAAAACTTTTAATACAATTTTTTTCCATCAGTTTATCTAAATTATACAAATTCTTTTTTTTTTATTCGTTGACAGATGAAATGCGATGTAGGAAAGAATTTTATGTCAAACATCCAGAAGAAAAGAAAAATGTATTGTCAGCAGAAGCTCGGGGGGAACCTGTTGAAAGTTATATTTACTCTCCAGATGAATCATTAAGCTTATCGCTGGAGTATTATAGTCCTCAAGCAGCAGATGAAACCGAAAATGAGAGGGAAGCAGCTCCAAAACCTTTACCAAGGAGATATCTTCGGTGTCCTGCTGCTGTTACAGTTTTCCACCTTCAAAAGTTAATAAGGGCAAAATATGGACTAAGTAAAGCACATCGAGTTGATATAATGTATGAAGAGGAACCACTATGTCAAAACTATTCGTTAATGGACATTATGTACATCTATCATTGGAAGAGAGTAAGTTAATATTTTTTTAACTTTAAAAGGTTATTACTAGTTAATTTTTCTGAATAGTTTTTAAATGCAAGGTATACTAAAGTAAGATAAGTAATTAATTAATTAAGTGATTATTTACTTTGGAGTAAGAATCATTTACTTTCAACAAATCATTTTTTTCATAATTATTATTTGAAAATGGCTATTCCTATTTTAGTATAGTGCTTATAAAGTTTTCTTATATTCTTGAATTTACTTTATTAGCAAAGAAAAGTATTTTATTTTGAATTCTAGTTGTATTAAATTATTTTTCTTTTTACAGAAAGTCCCACTCTATTTGAGCTACAGGATATTTGAATCAGCTTCGAAAAGAATAAAATTGTCTGATGACAATGATGAATTTAAACAATCGCTCTCTAATAGTAATATGGAACTTGAATCAAATGATGAACAATTAATGAAACGAGAATGGAAAGAAGTTCAGCTGAAGATTTCTGAAACTGGTGTAATGAGTATTACAGATATATCGAGTTTAGATACAAAAAAGAGTACAAAAATCAATGAGATTAATCAACAGAGTAGCTTGGATCAAGCAATGTCGAATGCTTTTAGTGTAAATAAAACAATTATTAAAACAGAGGAAAAGGAAGCAGTGAAATCATGTACAGCATTATCAAAAAGCAAAAAAGTGCAAAATGATAGTTCAAACAAGAAAACTGAACAAATCCAAGAAGAAAAAAGCAAGGTTACATCAATAAGTGCAATCTCTGTATCTCAACATGACTCCAAAAGTGAAGAAATGGAAGTGCAGTCTATTGATCAACGGGATTTATCAAATGAACTCATGACAACAGAGAGTGACAAGTGTAAAAGTAACTGTTCAAAAGCACCAAATAATACTGCACAGGCATCAAATAACCATGATACAAATCAAATGCAGAATGTGCAACAGCTACAAGAAAAAATCAAAACAGAACCCATCAACACACCTGAGAAGCGTTCTGATAACAAGCAAAATTTAACAAACAATAATTTTATTAATAACGAAAATAAGTCAGAAATACAAGCAAAGCAAAACATAAACATAAAAACTGAAACAAAAATTTCCCATAGTGCGGGCTCCAAAATAAATGCATTAAGTGCAAAACTGCAGTTTCAGCCGAAAGTCGGACAAGTTAATAATACTTACTCAAAAAAATCAGCAACAATTGAAAAGAAATCACCCCAGACAAAATCTACTGAAATAAAGCCTCAAAAGGCTTCTCCAAAATCTGAAATCAAAACATCCTCAGACATTCCTACAAATACTTCTGGAGAATCTAATGATTCAAAAGTTTCAACCGCATGTTCTGTAGCTAATGCATCTACGGTCTATTCTCAGAGTAACTTATTGAGTGCTTCATCAGGACCGGCAACGTATGTAACAGCACCCTCGGCTTCTAAAGATACCTGTTCTTCATCTACAAATCTTCAGCAACATCAACAACTTACTGCCCCAACTACCGAAAGTTTAGCTTCTATTGGATTGCATGTATCAACTACTATGCCAAGTCAGATAAATATTAACAGTTGGTTAGCCGATCGTAATGTAGCCTTAAATAATTCGAAAAACGTGTTAGAGAAAAATATAAATCCTGAGCATCAGTTACGGTCAATACCAAGCATACCGCAAATTGGCAAAGATATCATATGCTCAACAACTTCTGCTAGTCCTGCAAGTTCTATGGGTCGCTTTAATATTCAAACACCATCAATGAGTATATATTCAATTACGACATCGTTAAAGAATAATGTTTATACAAGTGCACCGCATAGTTATACCACCGCAAGTAAACAGCCAACTTTAAAATCAAATTTCGACGTAACGAATATGTATTCGGTACCACCATGTCCAGATGCCATACCGATATCCTTTGCAAAAACAGCAAATACGAGAAAAGATAGTGTTTCTAAGGGTACAACTGTTAATGAGATTTGCGCTAAAATTAGTAGTGCCGGTACAGGATCTAAAATAAACGATATATGTGCAAAAATCGGTGAAAATTCCAAGGAAAAAAATAAAATTGAAGCTCAGAGAAGTAAATCGGAGGTACCGGATTTACTAAAAATATCAAAAAAGGGCCCCACACCCGCGAGTGAAATAAGCAGTAGTCCAGCGAAGCACATACCAAATATTCCTAATGTGCCGATATATACACCGAGTAATAGCCAGGGGATGCAAATGAGTAACGAAGCCAAGGAAAGTGCCAAGAGAATGGCATCGGCGATGTCACCCTCGCAAGCGGTGATGATGGCGTCTCAAATGCAGAAAATGCCCGCACAAAAGAAACATTCGCAGGCAGTTGGGTACAAAACACTACGAGACCCGCCAAAATCTTGGAATCCAACGCTCTCGAAGAATAATTACGTTGCTGTTAAGAATCAAGCAAAGGAAATGCAAAATCAATCGCAAGCTTCTTATGGAGTTAACGATGGCAGCAGCGCCTCAAAGCAAATACCATCAAAGCCAGCCAAAATTTTCAAAATAAGGAACATGCCGAGATATTTGGGTAATACTTCATTATTGTGATAAATAATTTACGCGAGCGAAGCGAGTGTAATGTTACGCAATATGTATTTTGGAGCAACGTAACAGTGCAATCGTATTAATGAATTTGTTTTATTCATATTATAACATTTTGTATTTGTTTTCTTTAGACGTTATATTTATAAATAGTTTTTCCGTTTTTTTTATCAAATTTTTATAACGACATACATGCATGAATTGTAAAAATAGTAAAAATTATTATACAAGTACTCTATGATCAGTAAAGAGAAATTATTAATAAATGTTTTTTTTATTTTTTTTTTTATTTTTAGCATTATTGAATTTTTATTAGTATGCATACAACATTTTTTTCACCATACCCTGCCCGAAAATGCCACTTTCGCTCCCGGCTCAAAAACGCGAATGTAGTATTTTCGGCCCGGGTATGGTGATAAATAGTGTACTATCCACGGGAGTAAAATTGGCCAGCCCACATCTCGTGTTTGTCACCCTCGCCTTCAGCTCGGGTGGCAATTTATACGAGATATGGACTGTCCTTTTTTCCTCCATAGGTGCGTAATATACTATTATATACAGATCAACATGAATAAAAATTCACAAATTCAAAATTTATTATGAAAAAGAAATGGCTTCAATGTTTCATCGTTTATACATACATTTTATGTGTACTTTTAAGGTAAAAACATTATTTAGTTTATTAATAGTTTTATGAAATGAAAATTCTAATGCTATGAAAGAAAAAACGGTACCCTGCAAATCGTTTGAAGTATTTTTCATAGGCTGTTTTTAAACGACCATACAATGTAAAGTATATTGATTTGTATGTTTCAAAATAATTCATCTCAATATTAGTGTTGATTTGATATTTGATTAAAAAATTGATATCCCATTGAATATGTATATACTTAGTATACAAAAATCTAACACTTGTAGGAAAAACGTTTTATCATACAATAGCTATTCCACTTTTAATTGAAACTTCTTATAAAAATCAAAATTTAATTGTACATTGATATTCTCATCAATATCCATTGAAAAAAACACTAGATAGTATCAATTAAAATATTAAATAAACAATTACGGATGAACTTTAAAATACGACGAAAATGCATTATAAGTATTTTAATTTCGTAATTGATTTTTAATTTTAATCATACCATCAACAACGGTCGTTTACTCGGAAAATTTTTCAGAGTTATTAATAATAAATGAATTTGCGATACCGATATATTAGGAACGTACTTTGCGGCGGCATTCGCTTAAATTTTAAGCACCGTTTGGTGTGCTGGATAGAGATTTTTTTATTGCTTTTTTCAACTTTGTATCGCTTATCATAAACATTCACTTCCAAATATAAGTTAATCAAGATCATTCGGTAAAAATCAATAATTGCATTGCAATGATGAAAGATACAATCGGTGATTCTGTTATTTCCTTTTTATAGACGTAATTGAAGTCAAGTTCCAATACTAAAATGATGATTTAACGAATTACAGGTAATCCCGCATCGGGAGTAAAGCCCATGTACGGCGTCGTGAACGAACAGTCAAAGGAAAAGGAACAGTCTACGGTCTCGAAGAACAGCCCCACCATGAGCATGATGAAGATCGACCCGCAGACCCTTTCGCCGATCGTCTCGAGTCCCAACTCGCCGATCGTCTCACCGCCACCGTATTCGCCCACCGCGCGGAGTTACCAGAACAGTCCGTTCACGCGAGACATCTGTCGCAACAGCAACTCGCCGATCTCGCCGCGAAACTCGCCGGTGAACATGCTGTCGACGAATCCCTTCATACCGTCACACACACCCAACACCAACCCCCGGCTGATCTACTCGCACTTTCCGCCAGCCTTCACCGACACCAGCCGGTTCTCCAACCCACTCATCAGATCGCCCATCGGCGTGCCACCCCCAAGTGCCTTTCACAGCAGTCTGCCGCCCTCGATAAACAAGCTATACCAGCGCTCCGGCTACATGACGCAGCCTCAGACGAGCGTGGCCACTGGCTTCGCGCCGGGCGTTGCAGGTCAGCCCCTGCCCGCGGTGCAGCGGATACCGCCGAGCAGCCACGCCTCCCCCTCGCCCACCTCCTCGTCTTCATCCCCCGCCTCCTCCAAGTCGCCGAAAACTTCCTTGGCGTCGCTCTCCAGCAGTGCTGGCAGCGCGAGCGTCCACCTCGCAAGGTCGGAAGCGCTCACCGCGACGTCGGCGACGTCGGTCTCGATGGTCGACTCTGTCGCGTTACACTTGGCCAAGAGCCTGGCACAGCGCGACGCCAATGCCTACGATCTTACAAGGGCCGAAAGTCAGAAATTGAGTGCAGAACACGCCGGCGTGACCAAGCAGATCTCTGCGGCGCCGACGCTACAGCAGTCTCACAGTGCAAACAGTAAACCCAACGACACGAGTACAAAATCAAAGTTGCCATCGAGCGCGGAATCGCCGAAAGCTGCTAATGAAACTTCGAGTAGGCAAAACGATGCAGTCAACAAAAAGTTGCAATCAGAGGCTAAGAGTGTGACTGGAAGCGCAGCGACATCGGCGATTCCAAGCAAAGAAATCGACAAGAAAGACAAAAACTCGACGAAGGTCAATGGGGGTATTTCCATTACCATGGCGAGTAATGAGAAATCAAAAGATCAAGAAGTCGGATCGCAACAGCAAAATAAAGACGAGAAAAGTACCGGGAGCAAAAGTACTTCGGAAGAAGCAGACAGGAGTAAACAGTCTTCGTCGCCAGCGAAATCCGCGTTTTCCAAAGCGATTGCCGCCCAAGAGCCGAATAAAACTGAAATAAAACAAACAGCTGCTGGCCAACAGAAGCAGGAAAATAATACAGCTGATTCGGTAAAAGCGGCAGATGTGACGGTGCAAGGAAAGAAACTTACAGATACACAGAAAAGTAAAGCCGAATCGTAATTTACTTTTTGAGTCAAAATCGCGGATGGTATCAGAAAGAAAAGACATTCTTTCCCACTCATGTAAATTTCTGTAAATATGCGTCAAAGGTCGATCTATTGTTTAATTTCTCATTGATGCGAATCGAGTTACATTATTATTGCATCTTGTGTTGAGCACAGCATTTATCCAGATTATCTGTTGAGCACTCAATTTTACTATATCTTTTGTTCGTTAACCTGGCCGTTTTCGGTCAGCAGAGGATTGTTGACATAAAAAAATTGCCTTTTTACTAACTTTGTGTCATCTCATATACGTTTTTAATTCGCGAGTTTTTATTTTTCATGAACGAGATTTATATAAAATAAAGATTTGCCATCGTTATTCGTTTAACCTTATAGATTCTTTTTCTCGTGGATTTATATTTTTGCTTCCTCAAAAGCCTAAACAGGCAGCTACTAGGTAGTTGATAATTTTTTATGTTTACCGGTAGCTCCTTGTACGGCGCACGCAAGACATTAAAATGATCGGTAAAATAAGTGAGGAAAAGCAACCAACATGTGTACCAACTATTAAATAGTCGTATATTTAAATCAACACACACAACCCTTACATGCTTTCAGAGAATTTGTTAGTCGAGTCGCAATATTACACACGTAAACACAAGACAATGATGGCTGTCTATTCGTTTTGTAGATTCTCTACCTAGAATCTGTCGTTTCTAAAAATACGTTGAAACTGAATCTACAACAGTTTTTAGCTTTTAGAAATAAAATGACTAATTGTACTTTTACAGAAAAGTGCAATTTATTTCTTTGATAAAAATATTGAGTATGAATGTACCTTTCATACTTCAAAAAATATCGAGTATTTTGTAGTCAACAAAACAATTATCAATAGAATTGTACTTCAATTTTTATAGAATATATACAAAATATTTTAATTAAAAAAATTAATTGTATATATTAATTTTAGAATGTTAAAGATGTGCAAAAAATTTTATATGTTTACATGCATGAACTTACATAGTTAAGAAATTTTAATTTTAACATGTACAAGTTAGGTGAACGTAATGAGAACTTTTAAAACGTTTAATGATATTTTGAATAAGAATAGTTTTTATAAATCGTACTTTAAAATAAGCATTTTTAATTTTAATTATTATTGAAATTATATAAAAAATTTTAACGTATATGTTGCAATATTGTCATATAATTATTTCTACAGAAGTAATTTAAACAAAATTCTACATTTGAATATTTGATTAAGCATACCAAAATTTGATTTATTAATAAAATTGTTGTAGCTTCAGTTTTCACGCAATACTTTATAGCATACAATTTGTCAATCAACTGAATATATAAATACTACAAACTCATTTTCCTTTTCTTAACCGTTATAGACGTTCACAGAAATAATCAAGTCAGGTGATTATAAAATAATAAATATTAACGTGTTAGATGTATCTAATTGAATTAATATAATGTTATTTAAAAACGCATTTTTATATCATAGGTTGACAAATTTGTATAGTTTACAGCCTCGAATATTTTTTGACGAATCGCGTAAAAGAAAAAAATTGATTTTATGGTTAACGTATTTATTAATGATCGTTTTAAATTTTGTAATAATTTTTATTTTTAAATTTTGGAAGAAGTTCTAAAAGCTTAATGATGTCGAGAGAGAGCAATTTATTTTCTTATGTATAGAAGAGGTTACGTACTTTGCGAACGATTTAATGTAAAAATATTCGAGGACTGAGAGATGTAGTAGTGAAATGCCCGAGGCCTTATCATATCTTATATTGAGTAAATGGACGCGGAACAATAAATTTATTCAATGATAAATCTGCAACTTGTATTGCACGACTCTAGTAAATAATAATCTAACGCTGTGATCGTTATGCCGTTTTCATGAAAACGGACCATGCGATATTTTCTCCACTGAAAACAGAGTATCTTTCCTGAAAATTAAGGAGAATCTATCGCTCGTAAAAAGAAAAGAATAACAAAATTATATATTATCGTACTTTTTTTAAAAGTGGAAAATTTGAGAAGCGAATCAGGTGCGGACAAAATATGTTTTGAAACTATTAACAGCATGTGTAAAACGCGACGTGAAAAAAAAAATGAAAATTGAATAATATATGCAACAGATTCACTATCCCTTCTTTTTTTTTTAGAACGGAGTACATCTCCAATTTATTTGTACATAGTGTAACATGTTTAAAGAATTTATATATGAAACGATAATTGAAAATTATTATTATATTATTAATATAATTATGTATTTAATACTTAAGGACATATTAATAGAATCTTTCTTTGTTGTCAGAAGATATTAATTTCTAGAGAAATATTTGACAGGAGAGTAATGTATTTTTAATCAGTTATTACATATGGATCAGGAGATGTTTTTCCTCTTTCATGCAAAAATATAATAGAATGCACCAGTACTTCTGTTGTCTTTTATTTAACTTAAATATATTATTTCCTTACATATAGTACATAGTTCATATTTACAAAAATAAAAAAAGTTGTATACAAATTTTAAAAAATGGTATTAATGTTAAGGATTAGTTAATTTTTCTGTATGTCTAGCAGCATCTTTTAGCTTATAAACTAATTCCTGTAGCTGTTCAATTGTACACATGAACTTGATATGTTCAATATTTCCCTGTTTCATTGTACTGAATGCAACATTATAAATAGGAACTCCAGCAGGGTTGTCTATACTAGACTGTTTAAAAAAATAATAATGAAAATATTGTTGAATAATTATTTATAGACATTTATAAAATACCTTTATGCAATAATCTAATCGCCAGTCAACATCAATAATATGTGGTAAGCTGTTGCCAATTGATTCCAAACATTCTTGAAGTTGCTCCTTATGTTGTGTATAAAATTTACAAACTTTGTCAATGTAACTTTTGTTTAGAGTTGTACACCTTAACAAACTATTTAATTCTTCTGGGCTTGTGTCATGTCTTGCAACTTCAATAAGTAATTTTGTAACATCAGCATAAGCAGATTTAATAATGTCAGGTTTTGACCCATATATGTGTGTGAGAGCTATAATTAGTAAGTTTATTGCTATTATATATTATTATTTTTATTATCAATCTCTTAACATATTATTATAATTAACCCTGAGATTCTCAATTTACTTTTATAAAATTTATTATCTATTGCACACTATAGGTAGTTAAATCACACAAATCTTGGTAGAAAATAAATTAAGTATCTTGTAATTTAAGAAAAAAATACATATATACAGTTTTTAAATTAGTAATAAACATTTTAAAGAAAAAATAAATGTATCAAAAGAACCATAAAACAAAAATCAGAATTAAAATTATCTAAACTATATTCAAATAATTAAAAATGTTATACTGCGGTATATTATATCTGATTCTGAACTTGCTTGTAGATGCCTAAGTATTGAAAAAAAAGTAAATATTTTAAGAAAAGTATTCTAAAATTCTTGAATGTTTATGAATGTAAATAGTATCCACGCGTAAAGGAAGATTGAACGAACGGTAGAAATCAATTAAAATTAATACAACGATAAAGATTTATATGTTCTTTGTAACTTAGATCATAAATCAAGTTAATAATCCTCAAAATGATATAATGACAGGTGGTAAGACAACTGACGATAGCACAAAGTAAGAAGCGTTCTTATCGCGATAGTTACCTTCAACATCTGATTTGCCACATACTTGTATCATGGCAACATTCATTATCTTATCGAACGTTTCCTCGTTTAATTTGTTTAAATTTTGACCGTTCAGTAAATATTTTACTTTACTCTCAGTAAGCTCCATAATCTATTTTAGGTTAGAACAGACGTCTTTTCAAGTGACGAACTCTATACTATGTACGCTGTTAGTACGTGATGACTGTGAGCTGTGAGCCTGTTCCTGAATAGAATATATGTATATACATAAGTATTACACTACTGATGTCTACTGCTGTGTACAGTACACATCACACGCACGCGCTTCTTCGCGCACACTCAAAACTGAACAGGATTCCAATTCTAACAAGACACCAACACATCTTCACTAATACGTTGCTTCTTGCACGCGGCATTTCATGCGGCCGTATAAAATAATTTAATCGTGACTAGAAGAATTTTAACTTGCACACTAAGTAGACGAGTAACTATTCTCTGTTGTGAAAAATCACTCCTAAGAGTGATAATAAGTTATACTTCTATCGGTTTATTACGATCAATCGTATTCTCGTAAGTGCAAGGTAAAAAAATTAATTTAATTGCCGATAATTTGCCTTGATCGCGCTTTTGTCAATTTATATTACGCAAGGGACAGAGAAAACTATAGAATTAAGAATTTCGCTTTATCATTGTCAATAAGCCGGTGCAGTCTGCAGAATTCTAGGAATCTTCACAGTTGATTTTAGAAATTTCTTCAAGATTAAACAAATTTCGTATTTTTAATTGTTTTTAATAAGACGTTGAGTTTTTAAAGAAATAATGTAATACTTATAAAATATGATTGAAAAGTTTTTAGTAAAATAAAGTTTTGTTTCCTTAAATTTTTTTTCATTAAATTATAATTTATGCAATGTCTAATAAATGATTTCACCTTGAACTCTGATTAAGAGTCAAACATCTGCTGCATGTATTTTTATAATAAGAATTTTATAACTCTGTGATGTTATATTTTACAGAATGAAAACTAAGGAAGAAATGTCTGAAGGTTTTGCACTAAAGGTTGATTCAAAAAATGGAGAAAATTGTAATGCAGATCAACTAATTAAGTAAGTAACTTTTTATGTAACACTATTATCTGTTTTATTTTATCAGTTATTTTAATATAACTACAAAATGGAAAACTCAAGCACAAGCACTAAATAAATATTTTTCACATTTATTTGCACTTTTATAATAGTAAATATATTTGTAACATTTTAGTTTTTTGTAATTATTAGCTTTTGCACTTTCTTAGATGATTCTTAAGTAGTTAATGCACATCTTAGAATGAAATTTTATTCCATATACTAGACTATCTTTTTCATTGCAGTATATTGTTGATGACAGTTGAACTAAATATAAGGACTGTCTGTCATTTCACTTGTTGTCAAAGGCAGTACTCATGATGAGCTATGAATGAAGGTCATTTTAAATGAATATATTCAATAAAAAAAATTAGATGGATATGGTAGCCTTATCCTTGAATTCAAATAAACCAACTATTCATTATAATGTTAGGTTTAAAGATGGTAGTGCAGTTATGAAGACACCATTATTTATGACAAAGACTCTTCCAAGTCAAGTTTAAAAGTTACAAAAAATGTGAAGATTATTATTTCATAAAATATTTAATGATGTTATATTATATAAGGAAAGTGTTTTTTAGTAGTGTATCAAATCCTGATGAATTTGATCAGCCAGTTATACACAAACTATCATTTCGAGATGTTTTACCACAGGTAAGATTTCTTTACTGTAAATAAGAGAAAATTTATTTGATACCTGTATATTAATTGGTTTTTTAAAGATTGTTATTAGCTTTATTGTGCATTGCATTGTGATCCAAGCTGGGATAAATATGGCTTACAGCACAATTTTAGAAGATGGCTTAAAAAAGGATTTTTCTTTAACAACAGACCAAACATCTTGGATAGGTACTATTTATCCTTTACATATATAATTATTTAACTCTATTAACCAAGAATATTCTTAATTAAAAAATTTAGAATTTCAACAAAAAAATAACTAGTTTTAAAATATTTTTAATTATTTTTAGCAAGTTTAGTTACAATATCATTACCTCTTGGATCATTCATAGTTGGACCATTAATGGATTTATTTGGTCGCAAGAAAATATGCTTGGCCTCTTGTTTACCAAGCATAATATCATGGATTTTGTTAATCTCAGCTAGCTCTGTGACTTCTATTTATATTGCTCGAGTGATTGCTGGTTTTTCAGGAGGGTTATCAACAGTTGGTCTTGTATATATATCAGAAATTGCACATCCCCAAGTTAGACCAATGTTGTTGTGTTGTAATTCAATTTTTGTTTCCTTGGGCATTTTAATTACATATTGTCTTGGTGTATGGCTTAATTGGAATCAAATGGCAATCATTTTTTTAGCACTTAACATATGTATCTTTTTCATACTATTTCTGGTACCTGAAAGTCCTTATTGGCTTATGTGTTTTAAAAATGATAAATTAAATGAACAACGGAATGAGGTTGAATCAGTATTAAGGCGATTAAACAAATCTAAACATGTAAGTAAAGATAAAATATAATTTAGATTTCTATCTCAAGATTTTTTTAATTGAAATTTTTTACAGGTTTATGAGCAAGAATTAAATAGAATAATTGAAGTTTCACAAAGTCATAATAAGAATAATGAATCTAATGATACATTTATTAAAAAATGTTTATTCTTTTATAAACAATTACAAACTCCAACAGTTTACAAGCCTTCTATAATTTTATTGATACTATTTTTAATACAACAACTTGCAGGAACGTATGTGATTATATTTTATGCTTTATCTGTATTTGAGAATCTTGGAGGGGAATTTGGCAGTGGATTGAATAAATATGGTGCAATGGTTATACTAGGCGTCATACGTTTTCTAATGAGTATTCTTACATCTTTATTCAGTAAAAAATTTGGTAGACGCATACTTTGTATTATAAGTGGTTTAGGAATGTCATTTTCCATGTTCTTCTCTGCAATGTATATTTATCTCACCTCATCCTATGATGAAAGTGGTAAAATTAAGGAAGTCATGGCTGAACAAAGATGGGTATTACTTGTGATAGTGTTACTTTACGTATGCACAAGTTGTTTAGGATTTGTTATTATTCCATGGACTTTAATTGGAGAATTATTACCAATATCAGTTAGAGGAATCATGGGAGGTGTTATGATATCAATTGCATATATAATGATGTTTGGGATAATTAAAAGCTATCCTTTTATGATAGCCAAAATGGGAGCACAAGGTACATTTTTCTTTTTTAGTGCTACATCATTAATAGGTGCATCTTTTGTATATATATTTCTACCAGAAACTCTGGGAAAATCATTTTCAGAAATAGAGAAACATTTTAATAATACCAAAAATTTAAGAAATGTAACTATATCAAATACTAGATAGTTACATTAATTCAAAATTGAAAAGAGGATTTAATAAAATACAGTCTTGTGTTGAAGGCATGTTGTTCTTACAGATGAATAAAGAACACTTAAAGGCACAATTAAATATACATACTATATTTAATACAGTATTATAACACATAAAATATTTTATGTATTTTTGCAGTAATTATAATACTAATTTTTTTAAAACAATGTATTAATTATGATTGCACATTCCAATTGGACAAGACTACCATTCAAGGGTATTTTATACATAATTAAGAAAAATATAGTATAATGTCTATTCTATTATTGCTATTATTGTGATAGTCTTATACACAATTAATATTTTTACAATTTAATGTAATTTTTGATAATAAAATGATATAAACATATTGATCATATTGTTAAATTATAAATCATATTTTTGTAAATGAAAAAAATATTGTAATAAATGTTTTTTAAATATATAACGTGTTGTTAATAATAATAATCATACATAAAATATATCTACACCCTGTAATGTCACCTTGTAGGTTGTAGCATGAGTAAGTTTAATTGTTATTCGAAAAGAAAGCAAACGCTGCAGTCAACAACCTGTTTGCCCACGCGCATGCACATATATATGTGCATATATGCATGTATGTACTGGCTATATACTGCTGTTTGTATGGGTTAACCTCACTTTTAAATAGCACGTAAAAAAAAAAGAGAAATCGCTAGTGCATGGAAAACCATTCGACATTCCATCAAGAACGACCATGAAAACTTGGAAAAAATGAGAATTTTGCGGTGCAAAATTAGATGTATAATTTACGCATTTTATGTAGTCGTTATCATTATTATTATTAGACAAATCGTACTTGCAACTAATAAAAACAATACATTTGAAAAAAATGCGGAAAACATACGTCCACCAACATTGAATAATACTCAAAATTCTGACAAAAATGAAAGGTGAATTTTTATGATAAAAAATTGCATTGGAACTAAATTCAAAACTTTTTATTTAAATTCAGGTATGAACAGTGGATTAGTGAATATAACAAAGGTATTTCATGGAAATTAGGTGAATATGGAAAACCTGCTTATCTCAGTGGTGAAGAAAAAATAAAAGGTAATGAAGTTTTGAAAGAAAAAGCTGTAAATATCATTCTCTCAAATAAAATACCCCTCCAAAGGAAACTACCAGATGTAAGAGATCCACTGTAAGTAATATTTACTATAAAAAATAAATTTTTTAATTAATTGAATGGAATACAATCTAGTATTTATTACATTATTATAGTTGTGGAAATGTAACATACAGTACTACACTACCGACTGCTAGTGTTATTATTATTTTCCATAATGAAGCCTTCAGTGTACTTCTACGTACAGTATATAGTGTTCTTAAAGAGACGCCACCAAAATTTCTAAAAGAAATCATTCTTGTTGATGATAAAAGTGATGAAGGTAGTTTAAAAAGTATTAATGTTTTATGTTTAATACAATATGAAAATTTATTATTTATTTATTCCTCATTGATTAGAAGAACTTCAAGGCCTATTAAAATATTATATCCAAACTAGACTCCCGAAAAAAATAAAATTACTGAGATTACAAGAAAGAGAAGGTCTAGTACGAGCTCGATTGAAAGGAGCAAATAGTGCAATAGGAGATGTTTTAATGTTTTTGGATGCTCACTGTGAAGTAACAAAACAATGGTTGGTTCTCTATAAATTAATCTATAATTTATAAATTTTTTTATTGAATAAAAGTGATTTTTTAGGCTGGAACCATTATTACAAAGAATAAAAGAAAATCGCAATGCTGTTGTAACACCAATTATAGATAACATATCAGAAGAAAATTTTGAATACTCGCATAGTGACGAACCATCATTTTTTCAAGTAGGAGGATTTACTTGGTCCGGACATTTTACATGGATAAATATACAAGAAAACGATTTAAAATCTAAGACTTCTCCTATTTCTCCTGTTAAGTCACCTACAATGGCTGGTGGACTTTTTGCCATTGACAAAAAATATTTTTGGGAAATAGGTGGTTATGATGATAAAATGGAAGGTTGGGGAGGAGAAAATCTTGAAATGTCATTTCGAGTAAATACTTTTATTTCTATTAAAAAATATACTCTATACTAAGGTAAAAAGTATATAAGTTACAAATATTTTATGGCTTATTGATATGAATATTCTAGATATGGCAGTGTGGAGGGCTACTTGAAACAATACCTTGTTCTAGAGTTGGACACGTTTTTAGAAACTTTTTACCCTATAAATTCCCAAAAGACAAAGATACTCATGGTATTAATACTGCAAGATTGGCAAATGTATGGATGGATGACTACAAGAGATTATTTTATTTGCACCGTGAAGAATACAAGGTATCTAAAAAATACTTTAAAAATATATCAGAACCAAAAAGTATGTTAAGAGGTTACATCGATCTAACATTTTTGATAAAATCAATTTAAAAAAAAGAAACAAAAAAAACCATAGAATGCCAGCACGACTGGCATTGAACTTTCAATGCATTTTTCTCAAAACTATGTTATTAAATTAACTGGCAGGAAACTCCATAAATACGATTTACATGAAATTTTAACTGAAGTTTCTTGACATCATTTCCTAATGAAGGACTGACGATAATTACGATTGATCAATTATTTTTTTATGGCCAAAGGTTAATTTTTAGGGCAAAAAAAAAAAAATTTTATTGAACTGCGATTATGTATTGAAAAATTAATATTTTATAGAATATAGAAAATGAAAAATTTTCTTTTTTGGTCTATGTGTTGAATTACAATTAGTATCCTGCCAGCTGCAGAGTGGCTTTAAAACATGCCTCTTTCCTACAAGCTATCAAACTTCTATTTACGTACATAGTAAAACCCAAAAAAAGACTTTTTGTTTTTTGTACAATAACATTTTTAAACATCCTCAAAGGAAATACATATTTTTGGACTTTTAGATAGATGTAACCCTTTACATGCATTGATACCATTAATATGTGATTTCTATTACTTTAGGATAGACCTGATTTGATAGGCAGTGTAAAAAAACGCATAAAGTTACGTGAGAGACTGAAATGTAAAAGTTTTAAGTGGTATTTGGATAATATTTATCCTGAAAAATTCATACCAGATGAAAACGTTTTAGCATTTGGTAGAGTGAGAGTAGAAAAAAGTAATTTATGTTTGGATAATTTACAAAATGATGAAGAAAAACCATACAATTTAGGAGTGTATATGTGTCATTCGCAACTGTATCCAAGTCAGGTATTAACTATACTTTTGTAATTGAGTGAAAAATACAAATTAATTGTAGAAAACTTAAAGATTTAGTTTTAAATTATTAAAGTAAGGTTGTAAACTGTTTGTTATTGATTTTAGTATTTTTCACTCAGCAAAGTTGGAGAATTGAGAAGAGAAGATACTTGCGCAACTGTAGTTGAAGATGAGCATACAAAGGATGTTTTTAAAGTTAGTATGAAACCTTGCGACGAAATTGAAAATGACAAAGAATGGATGTTGACTGAGGTATACATTGCAAATCCAATGTAAAATATTAATCACAAATTTAAAAAATATAGCTCGTTACTAAATTCAATTATTTATTACTTAGGAAGGCAAAATTTTACATTTAAGGACTGGATTATGTCTCGATACTACAGGTGTTCATAGTAAAGAAGATGTTATAGCAGCTGCCTGTTCAAATTCTCCAGATCAATTTTGGCAGTTTGATTTTTATGGTGATAAAATCAATCCAAGATAAAATCTAATTTATTGTTGCACAATTTATTGTTTAATAAGCAGCTCAAATACTTGATATTTTTATATTAAATATACTAATGGTTATTTATTTTTTTATTATAAATTAGAAAACTGTTAAAATATTAAACTTTTTATAGAAAAACGAAACTTTTTATAATGATGAAGATGTAACATAATTGTTCAAGCTAAGTGTGTATGAAATGATAGATCATATAAACACTGAATTGTTATTTTTTAATATTTATTATTAAACGTTTATATATATAAATTTACCTAAAGTAATGTCTCTTCACTTCTAATATATTCTCCTATATCAGCTTGATGAAAACAAATTGCCGTCATTGGATCTGCATTTTTGCAATCAACTGTACTTTTTGCAGCAACTCCAAAGCCCTTAAAATATTTAATAAACCTAATTCAAAATTGAAATGCAAAAAATAGTGCTTAAAAACTTACAACCTAAATACCTTTCTACTATTTGAACGGTTTAATACTTTGGTTATTTATTAATATTTTTTCTATGTAGTAGATGTAGAATTACATTATATTGAAAAGTACTCTATTGTATTAATCAAAATGGAAATTAAAAAAAAATAATTTTGAATATTTACCAAAGGCAGGTCATTCATAGAATACACTACAACTCCTTGATATTGTGAAGTGTTATCAGTTATTCTTCCCAAACCAGCTTTGTTTACGTGATTACCATATAAAAACTGTTGTTCTGCAGAAGATTTAAGCCATATTTTATGCTAAAAATATAATAAACTATTAAGTATTGAAAGAACAAAATATCAAAATATTGTAATAAATATTATTACTTGTGCATAAGGTGCCAGGTAATGAAGGGCAGTTATGTGTAATCGGAATTTTCCAGACTTTGTAAATTTGCCGATGCACGTGCCAACGCTCATTAAATTTTCAGGCGATACTGTGTTTGCTAATGCTAAAATCTTTTCTGATACATAATATATTCTATCTTTCTTTTCTCGAAAACAATATGTTCCGTCTGGTCTGTCAATGAGATATTTAACGTTATCTCCAATGCTGAAAACATAAAGATAATTGTACTAAAAATAATTATTATTATTTGAAATGTGAAACACATTCGTAATTTTAATAATCAAACGAAAATATGTAAACATAACCTAAACCGTTCCGTCAACTTACTATTTTGTCAACTTCTCGAAGACGAGTTTTGTCCTTTCCTCTGATAATCGCTTCATTGTGTATTATAATTAGCGTTCACGTAATGCGTTCTCGCATAAGTCGCAATGAAACAATAAAAAAGTGCGGAAAATCAGTTGCTGAGAATAAACACGTGAGAAAGAAGAGCCGCAGCGGTGTCGGGCATTGCACGTTTTGAAGTTCGAGAGCAACACGCGCGCAGCGGCCTGTGGCAGCCTGAGAAACAGCACTTGTTCCTTTGTCTTGACTCTTGTGCGGTTGTGCCACTCTGCCAGTAAAACATCAAACTTGTCAGTCTATTGTAGACACAGCCTGACTCTGCTGAGGAAAATATGGCGAAGCTCGCGCCCTCTTGCCAGTTGCCATGTGCCATCCCAATATCAATCCATCTGCATTCTCTCCCACCTCCCACCTCCCACCTCCCACGCTCGATATATCGTCTGCTCCAATGCCAATCTCTCCATCATCGACGACGCGCGCGAAGGAATTCGATATAGAAGATTATTATGTCGACTTAAGGACCGCGCGGAATCTCATCAGTGTCCGTAGTCGGGTAGAGTAATAAGCCTATTGCTCTCTCGATGACATTCCAAGAAGGAGACTTATTTCCCCACTGCGAAAATCATAAAAATAAAAGAGATGACTCCTGTCTCGAGCCTCTCGATAAAAGCGGATTCTGCGCGGTTGCTGCGTCGTCGCCCTTCCCGTTCACGCCCTTCTGGTTGGTATTGTCAGCGCGTGCAGGGCGGAGGCTAGAGAAAGGTCTCTGCGCAGCGCGCACTCGACGTCACGGCTGTTATATATATATATATATCGGCGCAACACGTAGATTCTCTCCTCCTACACCTCGCGGCGCACCGCCTTTCGCTTGCGTATAATATTATACATATATACATGTATATAAGTGTAGCTTCATCCTTGTCGCAAAATCGATTGGTGTTTACTGCCAGCGGAGCAGAGTCTGTTGCGTCTTGCTTGTGAGCGGGAGCGCTATGAGCGAGCGAATGTCGCGTTCTTGCTGACAGTCTCGAAGGAGCCGCTCGATCGCGATCACCTGTTGATTTTCCGCGCTCCGTCGCTGGTGCTGGTAACTGCTTTACTATACTGCTGCTTGTTGCTCTGATAGTGAGAAGGAAAGGAGCGGGCTCTATAGACCGCCAACACATGCAGGTAAACGGGCACACGGCTTTTCATTGCATGTTCTGTTTTCAAAGTAGTTGGCGATGTAACGTACCGGTTGACGCTCTGTTATGCACTTACGCGTAATCCTTAGACGAGACGTCCTTTCATGACACATATTTACGACCGCTGGGAGGCAAAAGTCGTACCCATGTTACTAATTACAATGGATTGACAATACCACCTGTTACTCCGATCTTTTTTTTCTTATGTGAATTTCTTCATTGTCCCACTGTACACAATGTACCCAAAAGCATATAGCTGTTTGAATTCGTTACACTTTCGCAATCGAGTTTTTTTGTCTTTTTATACCTACTTGTTTTTGCTTCTCAAGCGCGATAAAACTAAATTTAAACGCCCATATTACGCGCTTTTCTTAAGTTGCGCAAATTGCATGATTCATGTAATTATATGAATTGAAGCAAAAGTATACGTAAGGATATTTGATTCAATATTTATAGAGAATTTTAATTTAAGTAGAATGATGCACTGCACGAATTGTAAATAATTTTTATGTTATGCAGCTTTTTAGCATCCATATACTACATCATTCCATATGTCTAACGATTATCCATATGAATATCAAATATGTGCAGGTAATATCAAAATGTTTGTTAATATTCCACATATTAACAATAGATTATAATGCTATATAGTGATCTCTCTTCTATACTTAGCATTCCTTATTTATAATTAATTATATAAGTTTTAAGTAATTTATATTTTACATTATACATTATTACATCTGAAAATTGTCAAATATTTTTTAATACTTTCATTAATTATTTAGACATGGATCAAATAGGCGAACCATCTCAAAAACAAAGACTTGAAGGTTTTACTCCACTTTTTTACTTAACTGAAGGAATTGGTATACTCTTAGTAATACTAGTTTCAGTATGGTGTATTCATTTTCGTGGTGGTTTTGGATGGACATCTAATCCAGGTTTAGAGTTCAATTGGCACCCCTTTCTTATGACTTTTGGTCTTGTCTTCTTATACGGCAATGGTAATAAAATAGTTTTATACTTAAATAATAAATAATAATAAACTAACTTTCAATTATAAAAATTTTTCATTTTTTTAAAATTTTTTTTTATTTACAGGGATGTTAATATACAGATCTCAGAGAACAGTACGTAAAAGACGTCTAAAATTGCTCCATGCTGGAATCATGATTTTCTCTGTTTTATTCACAATAATTGCTCTAATAGCTGTCTTTGATAGTCACAATTTAGCCACATCTGGACCTATTCCAAATATGTACTCGTTACATAGTTGGGTTGGATTGACTACAGTTATACTATTCTGCTGTCAAGTATGTTTAAAATATATAAAAAAAATTCTAAATTCTAAAGTAAAATATTTATACAAATATTCTCAATTTATATATACTGATAAAATGTTACTTTGCACTTACAGTGGGTGGCAGGTCTTATTTCATTTCTTTATCCCTTGATACAACCACCATTACGTGCTGCATACTTACCAATACATGTATATTTTGGTGTAGCTGCTTTTATTGGAGCAATAGCCTCATGTTTAATGGGACTAACTGAGAAAGCAATTTGGAGTTTAGACAAGTAAGTAGAATGTGCATTATAAAGATAATAAAATCTCTTATCTATTCTTACTATTAGAAAGATTTATTTCTTGGTAGAAATTTTCTGTTTACTTAAAATTTAATAATAGTCATCATTTTTGTATAGAATAATATTCCTAAGTAATATTAACTCACTACCATTATTTAATAGTAGTTTACAAGTGGGAATTGGAGTGAACATTATTTTTTGTCATAAGTGTCTGTAAAGTTGTATTTTTCTTTACATATAGGAGTAAATTAAGTGTGTACTTTATAGACATGTGTGACAATAACGTACATTTGTTGGAAAAGAATAACTTTTTTCTTGTTTACAGAGAATACAGCAATTTTCCACCTGAAGGTACTCTTGTTAATGTCATTGGTCTTACATTTATTGTTTTTGGTGGTTTAACTGTGTATTTAGTATCACAAGAGAGATATAAAAGACTTCCAAGACCTGAAGATGATGTTCTACTAACTGGAAGAAATGAGTAAAATAGGGTCCAGATGAAGTAATTTACTGACAAAATAAAATATCAAATGGAATTATAAGAAGATTATACTTTTTCTGCAAACGGTGCTTCAAAGTTTAATAGATGTATATTTAATTAATTAGATTACATAATGTTAAATTTATTTAACAATTTATTTTCAAGTATTACATTCAAAAATATACAATACTATGGATGAATACAAACAAGATATTTTCATATTTTAAATATTTACAATTTTCAAATTATGTTAAAGTGTTATTAGTTGTACAACTATGACTGTTATATTTAGAACTTTTAATTTTATAGTAGAGTTGTACATAACATGCATTTTAATTATAGTTTTCAAACAAACATTAATAGCTATACAAGTAACTTAAACAAAGGTGCTTAAATAATGGTGTCTATTTTACAATCATCCTTTATGCGTGCAAAGTCCAAAGAAAGTGAAAGTATATACATAAAAGATAATTAATACATTAAATAGACTATAAATTTGCAACAAAACTTTATAGCTAATTTTTACTGTATTTTCATTTTTATAATCAATTATAATTTGTGTGTTTTGCACAAATGCGTGATAAAATATGCTGTATTACAACGACGTTTTGTTTTATTTTAAAGAATAACACGTGTAAAATTTTGTAATAATGAATATTATTTTGAATAATATATTATTTATAACACAAAGAAATTTTGCATATTTATTTATTACCTTATCAATGAAAATTGACTTTGCTTTTCATATTAATAATAATTTTTTTTTTTATTTGTACTCCTTTAATTAATTTTTTTAAACGAAAATCATGCATTATAGAAATTTTTAAATGAATTCATTTCTAAACATATAATATTAAGTACTTAGCCTTTCTTGTATTCAGAATACAGTCAAATTTTATTTTATTTATAACGAATTTCAAATCCAACTTGACTATCTTTTATATACGTTTTACGAAAATTATTAAAACCAATGTGTTTTTATTGACATTTGATGTCATTCATTATATTTCATTTGTCGTCTTCTGAAATAAAAATTAAAAAACGACGGTATTCTTATGTTAAGAAGGATGACATACTTATATCTTTTGCAAAGAATATTAGATAGTTTTTTTTATACACAAGTTATACTTATAGCATATTTTCCAATCATAAGAATGATCGTGCTAAAGGCATTTCACAATTTAAATTAAAACTCCCCCTATTACAAATTTCGAACCAAATCTTTTAAATAATTATAATTTTTTTAAATAATTTGATAGCATAAAATGTATATGTATTTAAAATTATATTTCTTCAAAGATAATTAAGTAATAAATATTGAAAACTATGAATTAATTGCTTTTTATTATTTCTCTCCCTGGTGCCAATCGAAAATGCATATGCATATGTGAAAAATTTACTTATACTATACTAAATTCTATTACTAAGGAAACGAATTTTAATGTAGATAAATATAAATAATTATAAAAATGGTTCAATTTGCGATATTTACTTGTATTTATTTACATTTATAATATACATTTTTTGAAATTTTTTTATATACATTTTCCATTTGAGTCGACGTTTACATAATAGCAGGTCTACACTATATTAGATTGTCTTAATAAAGTGAATTTTGTAAAATCTCATGCCTCATTTTTTTCTTAAATTTTTACTTTAAAGTTAATGACATATATGTAAATAATAAGAATCACCATATGTTAACAAAGTTAATTTACCTATATGGAATATCGTAAATAAATGCTTTGGTGCGGCAAGAAACTATATATTAATATAAATATGTTGGTATTTACTGTATATTTGAAAACTGTCCTGATGAAATTAACGTCCAAAGTGTGTTTATATAATTTAGAATATATATTCCATCGTTGTAGTACAGTGATTCTAGTCCATCTAAGCTCGTAAATAAACCACATAACGTATTTTTCCTGTGATTGAAGTAAAGCATTATAAACAAAATGAAGTTTAAATTTCTTGAACCTCGTTTAAAACATTTATTTGGTAAATAATTTTCCGGTCAATATATATTTTTGCCTACCTTTACCCACAATATCTTCTATTTATTTGAAACTATGATTATATTATTATTCAAAAGGTTGAGATTATGGAGAAATTGAAATTCATAAATTCTATTAGTTCGACTTGAAATAAGAGATTTGGTAATTTTATTGTAATGTTTAAATTTTGAATAATTCATTCTAGAACTTGAAACTACTCCCGAGAACGAGAACGAAGTAGACGACCGGGGCAAGAAATTATCGATGAATGTTACAATTCGTGTTCTACCTGTAATCGATTACACTGAATGCAATATTCATAAATTTTTTAATAGGGTGAAAAGTGAAATTTACGTTTCTGACGAAAATACCAATCAAGATACTCGACAATCAAATCAGTTAAAAATTGAGTGCCAGTAAGTATACTTATGTTATTAAACAAAAATAGAAAAGAATGTTTAAAATATCGGCATAAAATAATAATAATTTGACCCACAGTTATACTTTATAATATTTATGTTCTTAACGTCAATCTAATTATCCGAAAATTATATTAAAAATCACCTATTTCAGACATAGATTTACACATAGAGTTCAAATGTATACAGGGGACTTGGAGGATGTTTTCAATTTTTTTGATGAGATAATAGATGATAGAACAAATATTATAAATAAACGAATGCATAGGAACTATGCAGATCTACATATGCATCCAGAAATGATGGAAAATGTACCGAAAAATTTTCTTGACAACTGGATTGTAGTCCCGTATCCAGAAGGAAAAAGAACTATTTTAGTCTCTCATAAGGTACTTTTTATTATAAATAAATATTGCGTTTTAATTTTGATTATATTTGTAGTCGCAGTGTAATTGGATCTATTTTAAAACAAAGTTGTACACGGTTATAACTGATAATTCTCCACTGCTACAATATTATTGTAATAACTTTTACCAGAATTATTTGGTAAAAAAATAGATATATCTTATTATTTGTTCACGGAAAATTGTACGTTTGCCTTTCGCGAAACCCGACCCTACCTATAGTTCAAAATATTCAGATGTATTTCATCTGGAAATCAATATAGAATTCATATTAAAATCAGTCCCAAGAAAACTTCATATGGAAATCCATATGAAATTATTTATAGAAATCTTTACAGAAATTTATATTTCATATGGATTACACATAAATTTTTCTATGAACATTTTTAAATGTGTTTCATATGGATTTCTATATATGATATAGATAATTTAATCGGGCATTGGCGTAGTACTTTACGATCAAAAGAATACTAACTTTACATGGAGAAAAATATTTATTCTACACAAAAATAGTATTCCCAGAGTGTTCCTGTTTATTTCAGCAACTATAGACTTTTTTAGACATACTTATTGCTAAACCATCCCAAATGAACTGCCAGAGTACGTATATGAGGAAATCTCAAAAAAAGTAGCACTTATCGGGGTTACAAATGTTAAAAAATTTTTTTTGAAGGCACACCTTCGGGACAAGTTTTATCTCATTTGATAGGTCATAACATATATGAAAACGC